>MDKI01190446.1:0-33207 GCA_005239505.1 Nicotiana paniculata
TGGCGTGAGAATGAAAAGCAATTTCTTGTTCTTTCTGCTATGGCTCGGGACGTGCTGAATGTGTCAATTTCAACTGTTGCATCAGAGAAGGCATTTAGTCAAGCAAGACAACAACTAGGAGACACCTGTCACTCATTGGGAAGCAATGCTTTGGAAGTTTTAGTATGTTTCAGAGATTGGATTAGATCGGAACGAAGAAATCAAGGACGTGAAGATGTTGATAGCCCAGAAGACGAGGAACTTGGAGATATATTAACACATTTTAACCCATCTGAATTTAACACTCCAGAAGAAGGACAATTAGTTCATGTTGATTATGAAGAACTTACAAGGGCAATGCAAAACCTTTGAATTTACTACTTGTCGAATTTAGTACTTAGTTGTAACTTGTAAGTTGTAAGAGTTGAATTTTGAAATTTGAAATTTGAAAATTGATAATTTGAAATACATGTTGCACTTGCAATTTATAAGTGCAATTTTTTCCATAATCATTGTTATCTTTATATATTTTACTTTATATTTTATATAAATTACAATACATGTACAAAAACTTGAAAAAAAAATTAAAAAAATTGAAACCCAGCCCGGCCCGGCCCGACAGTACCCCCGCACGGGTTCATTTTTACCCGGATAAACCCCAACCCGTTAAACCCATTAACAATTAACCGGTAAGAACCCGTAACCGCAACCCGTCCGGTTAGAAAAAAAACGTAACCGGCCCGGCCCGGCCCGCCCGTTAGACACCCTTAGTTTTAAGCCACTTGTTTCACAAGAGTGTTAAGGAAAGTCCGGGTGTCAAGAGAGCGTTACGATAAAACGGGTAGAGGCTTATATCATGGTTATCAAATGAGAAAGACTAGAGGCTCAAAGGGGTTGACTAGGGATAACGACATTGGTTGGCAATAGAAAGCTCAAGTGGGCCAAGGAAATCGTACAATCACTTCTAAAACCAAGCAAAACTTAGGATTTCGTCTTGAAATACATTATGGCAAGTTCTAGACCCTTCGTACATATACTTGGACTAGCAACAATTCATCTCACCCCTCACGCAACTAGATTAGAAAAGAGGATAGAGTCGAGATCCTACAACGATCACATTCAAGTTTAAAGATCACTATGGTACAATTAAACCACTCGATGATTTCCAAAGTCAACTTAAGAGTCACAAAGTCACTAACTAGAGCTATTTCTTTCAAAAACATTGTCTCCAACCATAAGCACGTAGTTAAGTGTGTTTGTACCAATTGAAGCATGGTTGACTCTTCAAGCATGACTTGATTAGGTCTTTTTATTTACCTAAATACAGAAACATACTCATTCTCTTAAGAAGGTTGTCACGCCATCCATTGTTGGGATGAGTCACCCGGTTCACACATCAACTACCTTTGGAAAGAACCGTGGCGTAAAGAAAACCAAAGGCTTATTATCTACTCAAGCATAAAAAGCAGCTACTTAACTAAACAAGAGCTAAGTAAAAACTACTAAAGAGAGATAAATATACATAAGAGAAGAGAGAGAAACTAATAAATACAAATAAGAAGAGAAAAAATATCATCAAATAGACCAAATGTATCAAAGTGTACCAATGTTTCAAATAAACTCCACCCCTCACCCGAATAAAAATAAGCATTATCCCTAATGTTTAGAAAAATAAGAGTAAAAGAGGAGAGGGTGAAGAAAACTCCCTATGGATCCTTGGACATCTCAGTGTCCCCAGCAATGTCATCTCCCTCAGGATCAATCAACTAAATCTCATCATCATCAAATCAAGGTGTGGTTGGGTTAAAGAACATCTCACGTACTGCCTCAGCAGTGTTGGCAGCAAGGTCAGGCTCGTCAGACTGGCCAGCTGGTGCTACCAGTGCCGAAGAATCTGGGGCGGAATGGTGTGGGTCAAGCAGCATGTCAAAGGGAAGGTCACGAGCTGTAGCAAGTCTAGTCACCTCCCTCTGTAGCTTGTCCACTGATTTCTTGCTAACCTAGAACTTCCTCATCTTCTTTACTTCCTTTATCTACTCCACAATCACTAACCAATGTTGTACTAAGGTATCCATGATCGTCTTCTGGTTCTCCAAAATCTTCATCGGTGTCTCATCAATGTCATAAGGAGCCTGTGGTGCTTGAGAAGTGGATTGCGCTGCAATAGTACTAGACAGGTCAGACAACTTAGAAGTAGTTGTCTGCATCCAGTTGTTGAGACTCACCAATGTCTGGGAGACTCGCAGAGCATATAGGGGAACTGTGGGCATGGGCACTGGCTCTAGAGCAACTTTAAGGGCTTCGGTAGGAGCTGAAGATGATGGTGGAGGCATATCAGTGGCACTGGTGGAAGGCTCAGTAGAAGTGGATGGAAGATTAGTTGCCTCAGTAGCTACCGCCGTTGGCTCATTAGATTGGCCTATGGTGGTGGAAGGCTGAACTTTCTTATTTGGATTGCTCGCATCCATCAGTGAATACCAATCGAAAAGCTTATTTGTCGTCACCTTGGTGTCAAAATCCTTTGGGATGAGCCAAAATACTTTGTGATAGTGTTGGGGCAAAGGTAGGCCGAGTTGTCCTGCTGTGCAATCACTGAAATATTGGATGACATCACGACACACACATTGATTGGGTAACCGGCCATGATGGAAGCCACAAGAATTGCCCGAGGGATAGGAAGGTGAGTAAAGTTCTGGCTCAGATCTAGTTTGCTGCAGAATGTTTGTCACCCCTTCGCCTCAAAACTCATAGTGTTCCGCTGAATGGGAACCCAAGCAGCGATCCATGGTGGTGGTGGCCCTGGCGATGCTAGAATCCTATCCAACCAAGGTCGAACTTCATCCTTCAGTGTGAATTTCTCCAAATATTCTTTCGGTTCAACATCCTCAAAGCCCAAATACACATTTATCAAACCTCACCTTGAGGTTGAGCACTTTGGTCACCTGCGTCCCTTTCTTGATATGAGCAACATTGGCATAAAATCCATGGACAAGGTATTCTTTGGCATCCTCTACCCTCTCGATGAACCACATCCACCCCTTTCATGCCCTGAACTATTTCAATTTAGATGGGTTATATTTTTTCAAGTCCTTTAACAGAAGTTGTCGTTCAAGAGTTAGTGACCTCACCGATCACCATATGCGAAAACTGGTGAAGGCGTCCAGGATGACAAAGAGATTCTCCCAAACCTCTTTCTTCTTTGATCTTTCAAGGCATGTAGATGTAGCATCTCCCCCTCCTCTATCATCTGGAATGTCATGTATAACAAGAGCATCAGGGACTAGTGCAGCTAATGGCTCAGAAGCCAGGTTAGCACTCTCCGACCCCTCAGAGGTGCTGTGAGATGAAAATGGCTCATCCCTGAGTTGGTATCTCTCTTGCAGCCTTGCCTATGTAGTTGTCTGCTCCTTCTGAACAGAGGTTGATTTGCCTTCTGACACTTCCCTAGACGGGACGTAGGAGCTAGACACGGAGAGGTATGTACCTCTCCCTCTGCCGGCTATTGTTTTCTTTCTTATTATCTTGGGCTGGCAAAGAGGCAAGGCACTTTTGCCTTGACCTCGAGAAGATTCACCTCTCCCTTTTGAAGTGTCGCCTCGTCCTCTTGATCGAACCGTTATCTGTAGCGAAATTGATTGCAAAAGAGGGGAAATCGGCCACATTAAAATTACCTTCTGGGGAGGTCTATATCAAGCAGGGGAGATTGTTAGATGCAATTCACTGTTCAAACACATAAGGGAGACATGTGGTTAAGGGAGAAACCATAAAACACAATGGGGTTTATAGTTGAGTTATGTCTGCAGGATAAGGGATATGTGGTCCGCACAATTTATCTTGCGGTCGTAGATGGGAAGTGCGGTCCACACATTTGAGATTGCGGCCGCACTTCTGAGTCCCCAAAAATGTGAACTCTCTAAGGTCAAATAAATGGTCAATCTACGGCCATAAGATGAAATTTGTGGTCCGCACAATTTGACTTGTGGCCGCACCTTGGAGTCTCAAAAGTGAAGACTGCTTGAGGACAAAGAAAGGCCTAATCTGCGGCTGCAAGAGGAAATCTACGGTCTGCACAATTTGATCTGCGGCCGTAGATTCCTGCCTAACATAAGTGTCTAAAAATGCATTTTTGCGGACCGCACAATTCAAGTGTGGCCGCATAATTCAAAATTTTACGAACAAACATTTTTTTTTAATTCTAAGATTTTTTCAATTTCTTGCATAAATAGGCATAGCAACATCGTAAAAGCGTGAAATTTCACTAATCCAGTCCCTCGTATATCATGTATCAAGTTAACCCAGTTCAGATCTACCCCACATGGATACCGATGGAACTCTAATAAGAGATGGCCTAAAAAAAACTAAAAAATTCTACAAATTAAACTAACTTAAAAAATTAACATGAAATTGAAGCATACCAGATATAGTGAATGCACTGTGTGAGTAATCTAGGTGACTGAGTGTGTGGAAAGTTGAAATCTCCAAGAAATTTAGCAGGAAACATTATTTGTTCACAATGGGAAAAGAGTAAAATGAGCCATATTGTTCTATTTATATAGTTCAAAATTAGAAGGGAGCAGAGATGAGTGCAACCGCACATTTTCATGTGCGGTCCACACTTTTTAAACTGGGCAATTATTCTTAGGAACCAATATACGGCCGCAAATTTCACGTGCGACTGCAGATCGACCTCTGCACTGACAAGCTTAAACTTCAAAGAGTTGGTATTTTCGACATTTCAATTATACAGTCCGCAAGATAAGTGTGCGGGCGCAATGCTCATCTGCTATGGCACATGAAAATGTGCGGTCCGCACTCTCTTGAACACTTAGTCATATTTTTGTTCACAATTCTTGTAAGTCACACTCACCCTGTAGCGCACTTCAAATCAAGTTAGAACAAAAAATAACACCTAACTACAAAAGAAAAAGGAAAAGAACACATGGGTTACCTCCCAAGAAGTGACTAATTTAATGTTGCGGCACGACAAATACTACTCTCAAGTGAAATGAATGACCACCACCACGTGGCTATCTCCAAAATTTCCCAAGTAGTGCTTCACCCGGTGACTATTGACTCGGAATACTTTATTGTTTTTGTTCTTCAAGTCTAATGCACCCAAAGGTGTCATACCTACAATTTCAAAAGGACCACTCCATTTGGATTTTAGCTTCCCGGAAAACATCCTCAACCTTGAGTTAAACAACAACACAAGATCGCCCACCTTGAACTCTTTGTTCCAAATGTATTTGTCATGAAGATATTTCATGTTTTCTTTGTACAAGGACGAAATTGCATAAGCATGGTACCGGAACTCATCCAATTTATTCATGTGTGCAACCCTCAAGTTAGCGGCTATATCCTTATCAAGATTCAACTTCTTTAAAGCCCACATGGCCTTGTGCTCTAGCTCCATCGGAAGATGACAAGCTTTCTCGAACACCAACCAGTATGGCGACATTCCGATAGGTGTTTTGTAAGCCGTCTGATAAGCCCATAATGAATCATCAAGCTTCTTGGACCAATCCGTCCGATTAGCATTCACTGTTTTGGACAAGATATTGTTTATCTCCCGATTTGAGACTTCCACATGTCCACTAGCTTGTGGGTGATAGAGAGTCGTGACTTTGTGAGTAACACCTTACTTGATAAGTAAAGTGGTGAAAGCCTTGTTGCAAAAATCTGACCCCCTATCGCTTATAATTGCACGTGGAGTACCAAACCTTGTGAAAATATTCTTCTTCAAGAAATCCACCATCCTTCTTGCTTCATTGTTGGGTAAAGCAACAGCCTCAACTCATTTGGACACATACTCCAGGGCGACCAAGATGTAGGTTTTTCCACAAGAACTCATAAAAGGGCCCATGAATTCAATACCCCACACATCGAAAATATCAATCCCTAAAATGGTTGTGAGAGGCATTTCATTTTTCTTTGAGATTCCACCGGCCCATGGACATTCATCACATCGTTTCACTAACTCACTAGCATCTTTGTATAAAGTAGGCCAATAGAAACCTCAACTAAGCACTTTGACTGTCGTTCTTACCCCACTATGATGACCACCATATGGCGAAGAATGACAAGCCCCAAGAATTTTACCTTGCTCTTCTTTTGGTACATGTCTTCTAATCACGTTATCCGTACAAATCCGGAAAAGGTACGGCTCATCCCAATAATAATCTTGACAATCCCGTTTGATCTTCTTCCTTTGGCTTGAAGAGAATTCATCCGAAATGATTCCACACACAAGAAAATTTGCTAAATTCGCGAACCGTGGCACCTCTTTCATTGAAATAGCCAAGAGTTGCTCATCAGGGAATGATTCATTGATTTCAAGGCCATCGTGCAGCCTCCGCTCCTCCTACATATGAGACAAGCGGTTTGCCACTTGGTTTTCACTACCTTTTCTATCTTGGATTTCAATATCAAACTCTTGCAGCAAGAGCACCCATCTCATCAACCGAGATTTGGAGTCCTTTTTGCTAATGAAGCGCCGTATAATCTGTATGAACAATAACCTTTGCACCCATCAAGTATGGGCGGAACTTCTCAATTGCAAACACAATGGAAAAAAGCTCTTCATTTGTAACAGTGTAATTGACTTGGGCATCATTCATGGTCTTACTAGCATAGTAGATCGGATGAAAAATCTTGTTGATACGTTTCCCCAAAAATGCTCCAACCGCTAAATCACTAGCATTACACATGAACTCAAAAGGAATACTCCAATTAGGAGCGGTGATAATGGGAGTGGTTGTCAACTTGAACTTTAGCAATTCAAAGGCTCTTATGCAATCATCATTGAAGTGAAACTTATCATCTTTCTCTAAGATCTTGCACAACAGGTTCACCACTTTGGAAAAATCATTTTTGAAGCGCTGGTAGTACTCTGCATGACCGAAGAAACTTCTCACGCCTTTCACTGAGGTTGGAGGTGGAAGTTTATAAATCACCTCTACCTTCGCCTTGTCGACCTATATGCCATTCTTTGAAATTTTGTGGCCAAGGACAATACCTTCCTTGACCATGAAGTGACATTTCTCCCAATTTAACACCAACTTCATTTCTTCACACTTTGCCAATACTCTATCCAACTTTGCCAAGCAATCATCAAAGTAATTCTTAACTATCGAAAAGTCAACCATGAAGACTTCAAGGTAGTCCTCTACCATGTCCGTAAAGATCTCCATCATACACCGTTGAAAAGTCCTTGGTGCATTGCATAAGCCAAATGTCATCCGCTTGAAAGCGAAAGTGCCATAGGAACAGGTGAAAGTTATTTTCTCTTGGTCTTCCGGGGCAATAAGGATTTGGTTGTAGCCCGAGTATCCATCTAGAAAGCAATAGAAAGCACGATCGGCCAACCGATCAAGCATTTGGTCAAGGAAGGGGAATGGAAAATGGTCTTTCCTCGTGACTTTGTTTAGCTTGCGATAGTCTATACACACTCTCCCCCCCCCCCAATCATTGTTCATGTGGGAATCAACTCGTTCTTGTCATTGGTGACCACTATTATGCCCCCCCTCCCCTCCTTCTTCGGACACATTGCACCGGAGAAGTCCACGAACTGTCAGAAATAGGGAAGACACCCCGATATCTAACCATTTAATGATCTCCTTTTTTACCACGTATTGCATGGCGTCATATAGTCTCCTTTGATGTTCAATGGATGGTTTGGAATCTTCCTCCAAGTTAACCTTTGCAGGAAAAATGGAGCTTATTCCCCGAATATCCGCCAAAGTCCACCCAATAGCTTTTTTCCTCTTGTGGAGCACCGCCAATGTAGAGTCAACCTACATGTTAGTCGAACAAGAGGAAATAATAACTGATAAAGTAGAACAAGGGACAAGGCATTCATACATGATATGCGGAGGCAATGGTTTCAACTCCAGGATATGAGGCTCTTCAATTGAAGGCTTTGTATGAGGAGTTTTCCTATTTTCAAGATCCAAGGAAAGTTTTCAAGGTGCATAGTTGTACGACCCCATTCCTTGCAATGAATTAACACATTCCATGAAGCCATCCATCTTGTCATCATCAAATTGAGCAAGACGGCCTTCAACACATCACCCACATTAATCGTGGCACTTGTATCATCAATAATTACATCGGTTACCAAGTCCACGAAAGAACACACTTCATTACTATTTGGTTGCCTCGTCGATTTGCACATGTGGAACACCAACTTTTCATGACCCACCTAGAAAGTGAGTTCTCTGGCTTCCACATCAACAAGAGCCTTTATCGTAGCAAGAAGGTTTACCAAGAATAATCAACACCTCATAGTCCACTTCACAATCAAGAATAACAAAATCCGTCGGGAGAATGAACTTATCAACACGAACCAATACATATTCAATGACCCTCAACGGTCTCTTCATTGTACGATCAGTCATTTGTAATCTCAAAGATGTGGGTATTGGTTTCCCAATTCCCAAGGTCTTGACTACTAAATATGGCATCAAATTGATACTCGCCCCAAAATCACAAATAGCTTTGGCAAGCTCGGCACTTCCAATGGTACATGGGATTGTGGAAGTACCGGGATCTTCCAATTTAGGAGCCATCGAATGACAATTTCACTCACTTGATGAGTGACTTTGATAGTTTCAAAATTCATCGACCGCTACTTTGTCACCAAATCCTTCATAAACTTTTCATAGCCGGTCATTTGCTCTAAGGCTTTAACTAATGACACATTTATCGATAGAATCTTCATCATATCAATGAACTTTTTGAATTGATTCTCTCCATTTTTCTTGGCAAGTTTTTGAGGATATGGAGGAGGTGGCTTAGGAAATGGTGCCTTAGCCTTTTGCACTACCCGTTCCGGTATGTCAATCACATGATCCCTAGACGGGTTCACTTTCTCTTGAGTCTCTTCCATAGTGTTATCAATATCAATCCGCACTTCATCATTTTCTTTCACCACATTGTGCGGGATCTCCTCTTCTTCTACCACTTGCTCATCATCCACAAGTTGCCTTTGGCTTGAGGTGGGTGCATTCCCACCTCTTCCACTTCTTGTAGTAATAGCCATGGCATGTCCTGTATTGTTCCCTCCCTTTGAGTTCACCACCGTGTCACTTGGTAGTGCCCCCATAGGACGAGAATTTAAAGCTTGAGAGATTTGACCCATTTTCACTTCTTGATTGTGGATAGATGTGTTGTGTGAATCAAGTTGGGCATCAGAATCGGCATTATTCTCCATCATTTGTTTGACCATGTTCTCAATATGGCCCATTTCATTGTTGGAAGAACTAGGACTACAGGAATGATAAGGAGGTGGGTTGCTCGGTTGTTGATACATCGGGGGACCTTGAAAATCCGACCCCCGATTTCCTTGATTGTTATTCCACCCACCTTGATTGTTGCCTCCCCAATTGCCTTAGTTATTATTGTTATGCCAATTCCATTGATTATTGCTTCCACTCCAATTTCCTTGATTGTTGTTATTCCAATTGCCTTGATTATTCCACTACTCTAATTACCTTGATTGTGAGAATTCCAATTGCCTTGATTATTTGAGGTCTCCATTGTTGTTGACTAGAGCCTTGAAAGTTATTTCTTTTCCCTTGAAAGTTGTTCACATATTGGACCTTTTCCTCTTGATCATTATATGAATCATCTTGATCAAATCCACTATCATCTTGCACAAAAATTTTCACTCTTTGTTGCACTTGTGGAATTCTTATTCTTCTCTTGTTCACCATCATATGTAATCCCTCCATTGCATTAACTTGCATCAGGTTTTGCACTTGTTGAAGTTGAGATTTTGCCAATTGGTTCATGGTGGTTGTCAACTCGGCTATGGCTTGACCATGGTCATGCAACTCTTTGTGAAGAAGAATCACATTGGGATCACCTTGTGAAACATTGGCTCTATATTGCCATGCCGATGAAGTATCCGCCATCTTATCCAAAATATCACACGTCTCCGCATAAGGCGTAGTCATGAAGTTCCCAGCGGCAAGTTGATTCACTACACATTGGTTGGTTGTATTGATCCCCCGATAGAAAGTTTGTTGAATCACGTTCTCTGTCATATCGTTGTTGGGGCACTCTTTCACCATTGTTCTATACGTTTCCCATATCTCGTGTAGTGGTTCATTGGGCTCTTGCTTGAATGCTATAATTTCATCCCAAAGAATAACTATGTGCTTGGGAGAGAAGTACTTAGAAATAAATTTCGCCGCTAGTTCATCCCACGTATGAATGGAATGATTTGGAAAACTTTCCAACTAATCTAAAGCTTTACCCCGTAGATAAAAGGAAAAAGCCTTAGCCTCAAAGCATCCTCAGAGACAGTAGTTTGTTTGCTCCCCGAACTCGTATCTACGAACCCCTTCAAGTGTTTATATACATTTGACCCGGTGCACTGGTGAAGAACCCTCGTTGCTTGAGAGAAGTGAGCATCACGTTGGTTACTTGAAAGTTTCTCATCCTAATACGGGGAGGGACTATAACACTTGCATACCCTTCATTCAACAACACCCGGTGTGGAGCCATTCGTGGTGGAGGTGGGGGTGGAGCGGGTACATTGTCTTGAGGCGCTCGGCCTCGTCTATTGGCTTGAGGTTCAAGAGGGACCTCATCCATTTGATCATCCTCAACGTCCACATCCACCAAAGCTATGTTTTCAAGTTCATTGTTTGCCATGATTGTACCTACAATGCTCAACACCTTAGTAACAAGGAAGGAAAAGAAAATATTCCCAAAAACACACCTAAATATATAGCTAACATCGTTTTTAGCTCACCGACAACGGCGCCAAAAATTGATCTCGTCCGATTTCACACCTCAATTCGAGGTTATAAAAATGGTCGATGCAATAAAAATACCCAACAAAAGTCGGGGTTGAATTCCACAGGGAGCTATATGTGTGAGAGTTAGTAGTATATATCATAGCATGTGAGTTTGAATATCTAAATTTTCACTTCCACAAAATTTGGTTGTTTAAAAGTCTAATTTAAACTACGATTGCAATTTAAGAAATAAAACTAGGAAATTATTTTTGTTGTTTTTCAAATGTTGTAAAAAGCCTTGGGCTATGACCTTCACCTAGGTGTTTGCCTAATGAGATATGAACTTTAAAGCTTTTTTTATTGGTCGGGGGGTGTATTATAGCTATCAACACTCAATTACCCACTCAATACCTCTAGGTCAGAGAGTGATTTTTCTCAATTTGTCTTTCTCAAGTCCAAATGGGTATTGAAAAGACAATTGATAAAAAGTTCAAGTCGGTTTCTTACTATTTGTAGGTTGAACCCTTTAATTGGGATTATCAATCTCCCGATTGACCTAATTTCTTTTTAGCCAAGTTTTCCTAGACCAAGTCTCTATTTCTCAAGTAGAGACCAAGTCAAATAGGCACGTACTAATATTTGCAACCATTAATTCCACAAATAAAAGCAAGAACAAGGCTAAATTATACACACTCAATCATAAACAAGCATTAAATTAAACACACAATAGGATTGGGTCACAACCTAGTGAAAATGTAGTTACTCATGTTTAAAATGGAAAAAATAAAAGAAGAAATTATAATTAAACTCATATTGCTAATTAAAATGATAAAATCTATGTTCAAATAGCTCAAAATATGAAAAACTACTAAAAAGAGTAAAAGGAAACGACTACTATAGCAGCTGATGTCAAAATTTTACCTAAAAATATGAAACTCGTCTATTTATACAAGGCTAAAAATTTCTGACAAAAATTCCCTTCTAGGGTTCTGCGGCCACACAATTCCATGTGCGGTCTGCACTTTTCTTCATCTTGACAGGATTGGAAGTCTGCGGTCGCATAATTCTGGTATGCGGCCCCAATGCACTCTTTTTGCAATCTGCACTTTTACACGTGCGGCCACACCTTGCTCTTCTGTGGTCCGCACTTTTAAATCTGCGCCCGCACAATTCTTGTGCGATCCGCACTTCTGTGAAACTTGGAATGCATATTCTCTTAACTTTGCTCCTGGCTCAGCTTTTGCGGTTGCATAATTCGTGTGCGAGTCGCACTTTGCACCAATCTCTGATGGCTTTTCCTTCATAACCTGCGGCCGCATATGGTATTCTGCGGTCCGCACTTTTAAGCTTTTGTGCCTTTTATGTCTTTGAGTTCAGATTACTCCTTCTTGAGTTGGATTTCATCTCGGGAGTTCATCTTCCAATATTCCTGAAATTAAGCACATTTCATCAGTTTTTGGGAATACAGTTAAACGCTTTTGGAATAAAATGAAAGCTAAAATGCGCTAATAAGTAGTCAAAATCCCCACTTATCATCAGGCACCATACATGTGTTGAGACATGACATACCTAATGATTTGATTGCGAAATTGTAGATTCTAACATGTTTACTTGTCATGCAGGTACCAGATTGTGATTCTTCCCGTATGATTGTTGGTACTAGATGCCCTTATTTAGTGTATTGGACTTGGAACACTGTTAAATTGATAACACCATATTTAGATGACTTTCGTGAAAGAATTCATGTCTTAACAGTTATTTTGGAAAAGCATGTATGTTTTCCTATTATTTGTGTAAAGGTCAAAATTAATATTGCTTGAACTACTTTTATCTACCATTATTATTTTACATTGTCGTTATTGGTTATCGGTATTGAATGTTGGACACTTACCAAGCTCGTCACTATTTTCAGCCTGTGGTTAAACTTGTTACCTATTGAGTTCTTTGGGTCATTTGTACTCATACTACACTCTGCACTTGATGTGCATATCCAGGTACTACCGAGAGAGGTGATTGCTTGTGGGTTGCACCAGTACCAGTTCCTTGAAGATTTCGAGGTAACTGTTGATTTTTTTCTCTTTGTTTATGTTAATATTGTTCTATCATTCAGAAAACTATGTATTTTGGATCATATTATGCATTTGCAAATTCTATAGTGCTCATGTACACAGTGACACCATATCGTGGGATTGTTTAGTTGTATTATTGCTATTGAATTCCCTTGTTTATGATTATTCAGTTATTGAGACTATTCATTTTTTTTATTCGAGTTTATCATTGTTATTTGCTTGTTGGCTTGCCTAGCAAGCGGTGTTAGCCGTCGTCACAACTCCGGTGGAAGTTTGGGTCATGATAGAAGTTCATGCTTTACAATTTCAGAATCTTTTAACTCCCTTATCGAATACAACACCAATAATGAGGCATAAAATAAATAAGAATCCACAAGTGAAGCACCTAAATTCTCATTCCTGACCAAGAGAGTGCGTAAAAAGCTGCACACATCAACCTTAAGCTACAACAAGATTTGGGAACTAGATATCTATCGATCCAAAGAGAAACTCAAAAATTAAATTATGTAATTATTATGATTATTAGACAACGCTTAAGAACATTGGAAATGATTCTTTCCTCGCTTTAACATGATCTTGTGTACAACTACAATCCAAAACAGGATAGGAGAAGTAATAGTGCACAAATAAGGAGCAACAATAGGTTTTTGTTTCATTTACTCGAGAGTTCTTGCATGAATATATTGGATATGTTGATGTTGTTGTTACTCAATAGTTCTTTGATCTTTATATGCACTTTGTCATTTAGAATTAAATCTTTTCTATAGTCACGCACCGCAAATATAAGTATAGCGGAACTGCAGTTTTTAATCTCTCATGATCTCATCCACTCGTATATATCTCACATGTTTCTTTTCACTAAATTCGAGACGGTTAATTTGGCTTATAACATATTTAAAAAGTTTGTAGTTATTTAGTTATGATCACCTAGTAAATAAACTAACCTAAATTCTCAAATCACATGGTGGTTAATCTGGCGTAAATAAGCTAATGTAAACTACTCCTAAATCATGAATTGCATGTTATGACGTTCAGAGAAATCTGATAAATATTTCTTCTAGCTTGGGTATTGATTATTGTCTTTGTATATAACTAATCTTTGGGCACGTGCGTTGCGCGTCTATCCCATATAATTAGTACAAAATTAAAAATATTTTATCATTTTGTGCATGGATGGTAAACGCTTTGAATCATGATTGCATCTATAAGAAAAGAATTGTATTTAGAAATAATAAAAATCTAAATATGTAAGTTAAGAAAAATAGAAGGAGAAGATAAAATATATTTACCGTAAATGTTAGCTTAAAAAATTATTATACGCATGTGTGATGACCCAAGGAGTCACTTTATGAATCAAGACTCCGTTTTAGGCTTATTAGCGATAAAAAAACTAATTTTAATTACCTTGATTTATGTGCACAGTTCGGGCGTGAAACCGGAAAGCTTTTATGTGAAAATATAAAAAATAATAATTTTTAGAATTAAAATTTAGTTTTAGTTGACTTGAGTCAATATTTTTAGTAAACGGACCCGGATATGTGTTCCGATGATCCCGGAGGTCCGAAGTAAAATATGGGACTTGGGCGTATGCCCGGAAATAAATTCCGAGGTCTCAAGCCTTAGAAATCAATTTTTGAAAGAAATTATTTTGCTGAAGTGTTAATGAAATAAAGAAAAGAATTAAAGTTTGAAACCATTGGTATCGGGATCGTTTTTGGTTTCGGAGACCGGTACAGATTTGTTATAGTATTTTAATACTAACTGTGAATTTTGGTGAGAATCGGAGTTTATTTGACGTGATTCGGACGTCCGGTTGAGAAATAGTGAAATTGAAGTGTTCTTGAGAAAAATGATGAGTTTTGAGGTTGAATTCATAGTTTTACATGTTACTTTCATGATTTGATCGCACGAGCAAGTACGTATGATATTTTTAGATTTTCGTGCATGTTTGATTTAGAGCCCCAAGGGCTCGGGTGAGTTTCGAATAGGTTTGGGTTGTGTTGCGCTCGTTCTTTCTTATGATTCGGCGTCGTTTCTTCAAGCATGAATGATATCATATTGAAAAACTGAGCTCCGATATATGCTTTGAATGAAGTATTAGATCTGTATCGTAATTACGGACTCGTAGCAAAAAGAATTGTTGAATTTGGACATTGTATGAGAATTTTATGGTCATTGTACTAAAATTGCCAGATTTTTCAGATTAATTACGAAATTGCCACTGAAAGCGTATTTAAAGATATGCATTATTTGAAAATATTAAAACCTACATATCTCATTCATTATAAGGTCAAATTAAGTCATTCAAAAGCCTAACTTGACCAGAATTTCACAAATAATCCATTGGAGACATAAAAATTGAGTTTCAGGATCGTTTGGTATGAGGAACGAGGCAGAATAGTTGGCACAAAAATATATAAAACTAGGGTTTGTTCATTCGGTCATATTTTGAGTTGGGGAGCTTGGATTTGGGCGATTTTCACCACAGGGATTGGGGTAAGTATTCTTTAATCATCTTTTTTGTTATATTTCAATTATCCTATATTTTTCATCACTTTTAAATAAAAAAACTAAGAATTTTCTTGGTAAAAATTGAGAGTTTGGGTAGAATTAGGAAATTTTATAAAAATTGAATCTTTACCTCGAATTGAGGTCGAATTTCAAAACTAATTGTATATTCGAGCTCGTGGGTGAATGGGTAAACGTAATTTGGTCCGAACCCCGAGTTTGGACCAAGCGGACCCGGGGTCAGGTTTTAACTTTTTTTTTAGAAAATTTAGGAAAAATTATAATTTTCAGTAAAGCTAGTTCCTTTGCATTAATTAATGATATTAAGTTAATTGTGGTTAGATTCGAGTGTATTGGAGGTGAATTTAAGAGGAAAAACTATAATTGAACAGTGAGTGACCTGCGAAGTTGAGGTAAGTGTTTGGTTTAACCTTGACTTGAGGGAATAGGAAACCCCAACCTGATTGTTATGTGAAATTGCTTGTGTGTAGTGTATAAGTGAGGTGACGAATACCTATTCACTACCAAATTGTTGTTTACCATGATCCTTTTTCTGTTTTCCATCTATTTGCTTTCCGGCTTGACTGTTTATGATTGTTGAGGTTTATATGGTCAAGTGATGATATTTGCTGCAATAAATCTAAGACCTGAATAAGAGTCACATGTACGTTTGTCTTGATGTTATATAGATCAAGAATGCATTTGGATTATCGTTTTTATGTTTTTCTTTTGAAGATTTAGTGAAGTCTTAAACCTTAGACCAGTAAACAAACAAAAAAAAAGTATTGATAATATTGTAGAGTAGGACCCCATATTTAAAAAATGTAAAACGGTAGGATAGGATAAACTATTTGGAGCTCATTAAATTTAGGTCATGAGTGAATAGATGAAAATATTCATTTATAGGCGGCTTTTAGAAATATGTTCAAGTACGTAATTGAATTATTCTGCATATGCTACTTGACTATTTGTTTTCATTAGATTATTGTCAAGTATTGTTGCATGCGTGTTAAAAGTGTTGGTTGTTCTCTTTATTTTGTTATGGCATTGTTATGATATTTACATATATTCTGGTTGGTTTCATTATGAAATAATATTGGATACAGCTTGTGAGCTATACTGTGTTCTGTTTACAATTGTTGAGATAAACGTGTTGTGAAGGGCTTGGCCTGAATTGTGAAAGTTTTTGATAAATAAATCAATTGATAGTGATAAAGTAAGGGTGGACAAGGGAAATAAATGATAGTGATAAGGGTGGATAGAGGAAATAAATGATAGTGATAAGGATGGACATGAGAAATAAATGATAGTGACAAGGGTGGTCAGGGAAAATAAATGATAGTGATAAGGGTGGACAGGTGGGATCGGGTTGCACGCCGCAACAAGACAGTGATGAGGGAAAATATTTATGTTTTACTGATTTTAATTACAAAGATTTGGAAACTTTATTGTTTTACTCTACCTTTTTCCCATATCTTGCACATTTGGTTATTTTAATTTTAAGTTTGGAAAATTGAAAAGTTGTGTGAAATTTTGGTGATAGCCGAGGCCTAGAATAAGCGACTGAATTATTTTATTTATTTATTGTTGCAGTTATATTTTCTTGTTTGCGTATAATTGTTTTATTACTTTATTATATACATATATTGTCGCATGTTAAGTTATAATTGCCCTGCCTTAGCCTCGCCACTACTTCGTCGGGGTTAGACTCGGCACTTACTCAGTACGTGGGGCGGTTGTACTGATACTACACTCTGCACTCTTTTGTGCAGATCCAGGTACCAACCAGCAGTAGAGATTTTTAGTAGCTGCTATTCATTATCCGGAGACATGAGGTATATATGTCGGCGTTCGCAGATCCTGAAAATCTTCTCTTAGTTCGTAGAGACTGTTTTATAATTTTCCTAAAACAATTATATTTTCTTTAGTAGTTCGTGAATTGTGACACCAGACCCTGGGGTAGTCTTAGAGTTATTTATATAATTAGTTCGTGGCTCGATCTATTTATTTGCTTATTAATTTATATTTGGAGTTATTCTTTGGAAACCATTAGATTAAGTTTATTTTAAATTTATTTTATTATGTTTAAATGGATAATCAAAGAAAAATAGCTAATCGAACTCTAGCATTGGCTTGCCTAGCAAGTGTGGTGTCAGGCGCCATCACGATCCCTAAGGTTGGGAATTTGGGTCGTGACAACATGGGAAGTTAAAGAGCTTATCTTTGTAAAGCAAAAAAATTTAGATACATATACCTTAATAAATTCTTTGATAATTCTAAGTCAAATTTAATGTTACAAAACTAACTTTGTTATTAATATTGAAGGTATTATTAATATCTATATTATTATAAAGGCATGACTACAATGTCAGTTTACAAAAATGACCTTATAACATTAAGCATAATAATTCATAATAAAAGGACATAACCAGAATTCTAGGTATTAGCCTTATAATCCTATTAGTCTTAGGACATAATACTACACATTGGAATCCTACATGATTACCTTTATGAATCCTATTAGTATAATTACTTTCGGGATGTCTAATACATATAAAATTAAACAAGTAAATATCTTTAGTCATGTAATCCTATTACTTTTAGGATATACTTCTTAAAAATTCCTATTACTTATTTAATTTGAAAATATATTATAATGTCCTATTAATAATTTAATTTAAGAATGCATTATATTGTCTAAATTCATTTAGAAAAAGGAGAGCCTATATTAAATAAAAGCATAAATACAATATTAATATACCAAAATAGCCATAAAATATTAAGCGAAAGAACTCATAGGGAAATGACATAACTATAATAATCTATTTTTTGGACTACAATACATTCTATGCTAATCATTAATATTTAAACTTTTCAAATTAATAATTTTTTAAATTAAATTATTATTAAAAATATATAGGAAAGTTCAATAAAATTAATTTTATAAGAATTCTCCGTATTGGTAGTACGTTACCACTTTATAATATCCAATACCAATAAAAATAAAAGTAATATTAAATGGAATTCATAGAGAGTTTAAATGGAGAAAAAGTAACCCCACATTAATATATTTTTATTTTATATTTAAACTATTTTTCTATTCAAATAATATTTTTTTAATTCAATTTTCGTGTAATGTTGAAAAATACCCAGTTATTAAAAAATAACTAATAAAATATTTAAGAATATGAACGTGTAATAAAGAAAAAAAGATGGTTGGTAAGAGTCAATACCACTAATGATTCTACAAACATAATGATCTAAAAGTGAAATGTCATATCAATCTTTTACTCTTTGAAAATAAAATTTATGGTGGATAAAATTATAATTGAGATTAAATATTCAAAACAAAAGGTGAACTAATATTAAGATCTGAATCAACATGAAATAAATTATTTTTAAGTTAAAACTAAATAATTAAAATTTTAAATTAATAATTTAGCAAGAGAATCAAATTTAATTATTTTTTAAATTCATCATATGAGTAAAATTCTTATTCAAGTTAAAAAAAACTTAGGGTATATAAATTTATTCCATGAAAAGAACGTTAGAATACAAAGTAAAAATGATAGTATATTATTAAGAATCAAAATGCTACGCAAGTATTTGAGGAAGCACAATCAAAGCTAAATCCTAATCAAGAACAAATTTTCAAGACTATATTATAAAGAGTCGACTCTGGTATAACGGAATTATTCTTTTTAGATGCCTCTGGCGGAATCGAAATAATATTTCTATGTCATGCATTACTTACAAATATCAAATCAAGAGGCATGACACTATTGACAATAATAGCAAGTGGTGTACCGACAATAATTTTATTGTGAGGCCATTCACTTTAGATTTGATATACCTCTTCAAACAACTAAATAATCATCACTAATGTATCAAAGTAGAGCAATGATGCAACATTTATAAGGAAAGAAAGATGATAATATGAGATGAAACACTTATGGCTAACTGTCAAACGATCGAAGTAATTGCTCGGAGTTCTAGAAATATATTGGATATTAATGAACCATTTGGTGAAAAATTAACGGTTTAGGAGGTGATTTCTGTCAAGTAACGGGGTGTCGTCATGCTCATGAAAAAACTAGATACGCCAAATAGCTTATGTAATAGCACAAAGATGGTATATAGAAGTTTTGACAATAAAGTAATACTTGCAAAAAATATGATACCGGTCAATGTGCTTCTAAGTATATTCTTATCCGTGAATTCAACTTTCGTCTTATGAAACTAAGGAATATCCTTTTAAATTTGTGTAAAAATGATTTTTAGTATGTTTATGTTTTACAAATATAATAAATAAAGCACAAGGACAAACATCCTAAATATTGGACTATATTTACCGCAATATATTTTATCGCACGAATAACTGTATGTTGCACTTCTAGAGGGATATCAAGATCGACAACAAGAGTTCCGGTTAAGGCAAAGCAACCAAAGCATTAGGAGGAAACATACACAAAAATAAATGTCCACAAAGAAGTGTTCGCTAAGATATCATCACATTAAATACTTTTAAACTATAATACATAATTATCTAACTAACATGACAAAATTGATTATTTGTGTAATTTTTGATGATGTTCTTTTATTTAAATTTATGTATTATGCTAATGTAATAATATTTTCCGGCATTTAGATGATTGTTGTATTATTAAATATAAAATTTCTTTCATTAATTATATTTATTGTTCCTTCATATAAATAAATGTTTAAATCAACACGTGTCATTTCTAACGTGCAACACACCTTCATAGATACTAGGGCCATCACGATACCCAATGGAGAGGAAATTGGGTCGTGACACCCTTATTTTCAAGCGATTTGATAATTTACTATATCTTTATTTGTTTAATCTAACACAATTTATCGTTTGTATCAAACTAATCCACATACCTTAAAACCACTTACAAATTTAATTGTTATCCATTTTTAGGATAAATAAGAGGTAAGACTACGTAAATCCTATACTCCCGTTGTTGTTGTTGTAGTAGTCTTTTGCTCTTCCAGCTGCTCACATCCTATAATCCAGTTGATAAACCTACCAAGAAGAATACTTAAATACTTTAATACCAAATGACATTCTACTATACATGTTTGTTGTCAGGTTTATTATTTTTACGTATGTAGTGTCTATGTATATATAATAGACTAAGTTAAAATAGATCTTCCATTATATATAGATTAATTTTGAAGAAAAATATGGCCATCATGCCACTGAAAAACTTAGATACGCCGAATAGCTTATGTAATATCACACAAATGGTATATAGAAGTTTTGACAATGTCGTCGTACATGCAAAAATTATAATACTGATCAATGTGCTTCTAAGTATATTCTTATCCCTTAATTCAACTTTCGTCTTCCGAAACTAAGTAATATCCTTTTAAATTTGTGTGAAAATATCTTTTAATATGTTTATGTTTTGCAAATATAATAAATAAATCACAAAGACAAACATCCTAGATATTGGACTATATTTGCTGCAATATATGTTCTTGCACGAACAATTGTATGTTACACTTTCAAGAGGGATATCAAGATCGACAACAAGAGTTCTGATTTAAGGCAGAGCAACCCAAACATTAAGAGGAAACACACACAAAAAGAATTGTCAACAAAGAAGCGTTTGTTAGATACCATCACATTAAATAATTTTAAATTATAATACATAATTATCTAACTAACATGACAAAATTAATCATTTGTATAAGTTTTGATGATGTTTTCTTATTTTAAATTCATGTATTATACTAGTCTAATAATATATTTCGGCATTTAAATAGTTGTTGTATTATTAAACATAAAATTTCTCTCACTAATTAAATTTTATTGTTTCTTCACATAAATAAATACGTGAGGTATATGTACAAAAACAAAACAACAAAACAAAGAAAGGTTCCACCGAGATTTGAACTCGGGTTACTGGATTCAGAGTCCAATGTCCTGACCACTAGACCATGGAACCGTACTTGTTGTTTTACTTGCACATTAATATTAAATTGAAATATAAATCTCTATAAAATAAATGCATGGAGATTCACTATATTTTTACTTTTTTATTTTTTTAGTTTCCCACTCGGTGTACGGTACCCGCATTAGAGCCCGACTATATCTGAATTCGCGCCACATATGATTTCATTCGGGGGAAGCGTTCCCTATCAAGTATTTTTTCATACCCAGGCTGGAATTGCAAACGAGGACTATATAATACTCGCTCTTTCGGGTTTATATTTCCTTGTTGGTTTATTTTTATTTTTACGAGAAGTTTTTAAAGTTACAATTTAAAAAAATAATATAAAAATATTTAAGATTATGAATTTTAAATCTTTTTTGGTTCTTTCAATTTTGCGCCGCTCAAAAGGAAAAAGAAGAAATATTTCGAATTACTTTGACCACTTTACATAGTTTCCAAGTAGAACATGGAAATGGAGACGAACAAATTAACAAAACCAGGTTCCCCAATTATACGTCAAAACAAAATGGCTTCAGATTCAACTCTTTTCTCAGGACCAACAATTCAATAAAACTCAGGTTCCCAAATTCGTAAGATTACTGTTTGATTCTTCACGCTCCTTATCAGCGGCTGATAGAGAGACAGACAGAGAGAGAGAAACCCGAAATAGAAGAGGAGAGGCTGTGTCCCTCTTTTGTTTTGTTACACTGTAAACTACTGGTCCCGTCATTTATTAGCCTTTAAACCCTGACAATTTTTTTTTGTAGGTTTTCCCTTTCTTGGGTTTGGTTGAGTTGTGTTGGTGATTTATTAGGTTTATGCTGTAAACTGAAACTTAACCAAGAAAACCATCAAAAGGGTGTCCTATGTGTAGGTTTGAGAGTTGAGAATGTTTACGCAAGAAGAGCAGATGCAGAGGAATTGGGATGACCAGCAGCAAGTTGTGGTACCATTTGCAGAAAATGTTGTAGTTGTTAATGCTGCTGCTGGTGTCATAGGTTCTAAAAAAAGAGGAAGACCACCAAAGGGTTTTAAAGAAAAAGGAAGATCAAAGAGTTCTTCTAAAAATAAGATGGAAAATGTTAACGAAAATGTGGGAATTACAGTTAGTGGCATGATGGATGTGAGTGGACAAGGGGTAGTTATGAATAATAATAAGAAACTAATAGGCAGACCAAAGGGTTCTGCGAATAAGAAGAGAAAGGTTGGAGAAAATGGGGAAGAATTGCCAAGTGCAGTTGACTTAGTTAATGGCTGTGGGGACATTCTTATCAAGAAGAAGAATGTAGGGGGAAGGCCCAAGGGCTCTAAGAACAAAAATAGAAATTTTGAACGGAACAAAGAAGGGATTGTCAAAAAGGGACGTCGGGGAAGGCCAAAGGGTTCAAAGAATAAGAAGAAAACTGTTACTAGTGATCAGATGGGAATAGAGTTACCTATAGGTGGTACTTGTCTTGGAAAGAGTAATGCTGATATTTTTGTTGGAAATGAAATGTCTAACACTGACATTGTTGCAGTTGGTGATTTTGGGATAAGTGTAAACCAAGTTGCTGGACACAATGAGATAGTCAAGAAGAAAGCTGGTCGGCCCAAGGGTTCCAAGAATAAGAAGAAATTTGGTCGGCCCAAGGGTTCCAAGAACAAGAAGAAAGTCTTGATTGGTCTTCTGACTGTTGGCCATTGGAATGGAGGTGGAGGCGAAGAATGTATAGTCAAGCAAGGTCGGCGTAGGGGTTCAAAGACTAAGAAGGAAATCACGTTAGGCTGTTTGAGTAATGCTAATGCTACTACTGAAGATGAAGTAGATGTTATGCGCCAGGACGCGGGGAAGAAAAGAATTACTATGGTTGGTCAAAGTGGAGTAATTCTGAATGAGGAAGAAGGGATGATAGTCAAGAAGAAGGATGGGCGCAACAGACCCAAAAAGGGTTCAAAAACCAAGGACAAACTTATACTAGACCGTTCAAGGGATACTAATACTAATAATGGATATGGATACATGGATGCAGTCAGGAAGGAAGATAATGAAAAGAAACTTTTTGTAGCTGTGGGTAATGGAGACAGGATATTCAAGAAGAAGAGGCGTGGTCGGCCCAAGGGCTCAAAAAATAAGAAGAGAAGTACTGGTGGTAATTTCATTGATGCTAATCTTAATAATGGAGGACAAGATGTGGGTACTGCGAGGATAGATCTGGTTGAAAAGGGAATTCTTTTAACCGAAGAAAATAGGGTAGACCTGAATGAAGTTACTTTTGGTTCTGCAGTTAGAGTAGTCAGGAGGAAGGGTGTCCTTGGACGGCCAAAGGGTTCAAAGAATAAAAAGAAAACTATTATAAGCAACTCCAGTGATGTTTATTCTGGTAATGGAGTTGGAGCAATGAATATCAGGAAAGAACAAGAGGGTAAAATGGCTAGCCTGGCAACTGACCGCATGGTGAGGATTCTGAGTGAAGTTACTATAGCTAAGAAGGATAGCTGCAGCCTGCCCCAAGGCTTACATAATGAGAATAAGATTGGTGAATCTGACAAAGCTAATACTGTTAACTTCATTCCTTGTGAAAATGGGGTTTCTGAGCGGAAGGGTAAGCGAGGGAGGCCAAAGGGCTTGAAAAATAAAAAGAAAGTAGTATTTGATGCTGTAGAAATTCAGGGAATGACAGGTGAAATTGCTGTTAATACTAATGGGGTAAATTTGAGCATCAAGCGAAAGAATAGACCTGGACGACCCAAAGGCTCAACAAATAAGAAATCAAAAAATAAGAGTGAAGAAAGTAATAAAACTGCAGTAGCACTTATAATGCATGATAACAGAGGAGGTAGTCAAGCTGAGCAGAAAGTGAAATCTTGTGGCCTGCTTCCTGTTGCCACCAAAAATGGGGGAATATCAGGTGAACCTACTTTGTTGGATGCTGAGGGAGGCAGGGTCATTAAGAGGAGAGTTGAAAGAGGGAGATCAAAAGGTTCAAAGAACAAGACAAAGTTAGGAGCTTTCGATATGGGATTGCCTTGTCAAGTTAGTTGTCAGAATGCTATAAGCAGGATGGTTAAGCGCAGGGGGAGGCCAAAGGGATTAAATGATAAGAAGAAAATGGCTATTGTCCCTGCATGCATGGGAGATCAGGAACTTAGCACATATGCAGAGACAAATGGACTGACACCGCCAGGAGTATTGGTCAGGATCCCTTCTTGTCGAACATATCTGTCTTTTTGTTATGATTTGTATGGATTTTTTTAATGTAAAATATAGAAGCTAAAAAGTCAAATATAGATGTAATTTAAGAGCTGCAAACTAAAATTATAGTTCATCAAAATTTGTTGATTGTTTCGTTGCAATTAGAGGCCTAGGAAAGTTTTTGGGGTACCATAGCCAACTATATACAACAAACTGCCTCCTGCCATTTATGAAAGTTGCTCTTGTCTTCCATCCAATTTTTTGTCATGGTTAGATTCATTCGGGTCAAGAGATAGATCAGAGGAAACAGTTCTCATTATTGATGGTCCATGCTTGCATAGTGAAGCCGACAATGGCTACAGCTGGACATATCAAAGCAGAGACCAACTTCCTTAAGAAAGTGGGGCTAATCTTTTTCCCTTTTGCATACTCATTAGCCTTCTGATACTGATATCTAGCATATAATTCTCAATCCAACTTTTTTTAATGTTTGATTTCTCAAATAAGTGATATCTCACACTGTTCAAGGAGTTAAAAAAGTTGGAACTATTGTATAGGTCCATTTGGCACAGATGGTCATTATAATAATTTGAACCTGAATCTGAACAGGAAAGCTTCTTTTATACTTTTGAAGCATAAAATGAGTGTGCTCCTGGAAAGAGGATTGGAGTGCCACTAAGTTATTTTCATTGATCTTAGTAGGCAAATTTGGAATAGTATCGCAGGCATAGCATGTGGCTTATATTTGAAACTGTGTCTTAATGAGGTATTTATATGTAGGACACCATCAGTTGGAAGGATCAGCAGAATTTTAACTGTCATCAATGCAAACGTTATAAAGCTTCTGTTGTCTTCTGTTCAAGATGCAAAAGAAAACGCTATTGCAGCGATTGTATTGCGAAGTGGTAATGAAATTAGTCTCCTTTGTTCGCTACCTAAAAGAGAAAGGATTCTAGATTTGTTGGTCTGCAAGTTGTTTTTTTTCCTCATTGGTGAATGGTAGAGGCTTTTTGTTGTTATAATATTTTGAACTATGTTAATTCTGGTTGAGGTTGCTCTTTTCTAAGATGTCTTGATAATCAACAGGTATCCAGAGAGAACAAAAGATGAAGTAGAGCATGCATGTCCTTTCTGTTGCAGGAATTGCAATTGCGGAGCTTGTCTCCAAACAGATGTCTTTTTAAAGGTCTGTGCACAAGTTATTTTTACTTCTTGTATGATCGTGTATTTATAGTGCAGGTGCTGATATTATGAAATAACTTAGCTGTAATTTCTTTTGATAAATCAAATGATTATCCTTCATGCAACACACCAAGTTGGTGTGAAAATAACTTGGTTGTTAGGATTACAGGACTGCTGCAAAGAAACTGATGAAGAGATGAAACTGGAGAGTTCACTTTATTTGCTATTCAACATTCTGCCCCTCCTCAGGCATATTCAAAGGGAGCAAAGATCTGAGCTAGATGTTGAAACACACATCCGTGGTACTATTTAGTTCTCTCGGATAATTTCAAGTTTGCTTGTGGTTGATGACATGGAATGTTCAATGATGTTTTTGGTCCTCCGTTGTTTTCAGGTGTTCAGCTGACAGAAGAAGACGTTACCAAATCACTCATTGATGATGATGATCGAGTATATTGGTATGGTCCCCCAACATGATAAATTTCTTGAAGCTCTTTCTATGCTCAGAAACCAAGTATAATGTTATATAAGGTATTAATAAATTCATCTATTGGGAAATTTCTTATGTTCAGCAGAGGGATGCAAGTTGTTTCGTCATGGGAATGAACAGTGGGATTTGATTGTTCAAAATATTTTTCTGGTAAAAACTTATAATAACGTTTTGTTTCTGATCTTTTCTTTAACCCAGCAGCCTTTGCTTACATGATCCGTTTCTTGAAGCTGCCTTGTTCATGCCTCATGATCATTTTACCTCCTACTTTGATACCAAGGGTTTCTCTGTCCTTTTGATTAAGAACAGTAATTGTCTGCGGCTAATTATATAAAGAAAAGTAGTTTGTCTGCGGTTGCTTAAGGTTTCAGCAATATGCTTTTATTAGTTTGAGATGTATTTTTTGTTGACCATGTTCTTTGTCTTTGTTTATTTATTCTGGAAGACAGGATGTAAGCTTACACAGAAAATGTTTACTATTTCCAGAGCTCAGTTTTGTCATGATACAATAGCTGTAATGATACATGGTTCCTTATTTGGCAGTGATAATTGCAACACATCCATTGTCAATTTCCATAGAAGCTGCCCAAATCCTGACTGCTCTTTTGAAATCTGTATCAATTGTTGTCGGGAACTCAGAGATGGTGCCCCATGTGGAGCTACTGAAGCCAGCTCATCTCTCAGCAAGTCTGTGGAAGCTAGTCATACTGCAGCTATGAAGGGAAACGTTCCTTCAGATGATTGGAGAAGTCCAGAGGCCCTCCTTGCTAATGGTTGTCCAAATCACATGTCCTCTGATGTTGCTGAATGGAGAGCCAAATCTGATGGCAGTATACCTTGTCCTCCTAAAGAGCGTGGTGGTTGTGGCTCTTCATTAATGGCTCTAAGGCGTATCTTTGAAGCAAATTGGGTTGACCAACTAATTCAAAGTGCTGAGGCCCTAACATGCAACTACCACCTTCCAGATATAGATTTATCACATGGGTGTTCAATTTGTCTTGCTACCACTTCTGTCCAAAACGGTGATAACCACTGTCAAGTAAGACAAGCATCTTTTAGGAATAACAGCCACGATAATTTTCTGTACTGTCCTAGTGCTGTTCATATTGGCGGTAATGACTTTGAGCATTTTCAAATGCATTGGAGGGCTGGTGAACCCGTAATAGTTAGAAATGCACAAGCTAAGGCCTCTGGTCTTAGCTGGGAGCCAATGGTAATGTGGAGGGCCTTCAGAAACGCTAGGAAAAAGCTGAACGAGGAGAATTTCTCTGTCAAGTCCATTGATTGCTTGGATTGGTGTCAGGTATGCATTTGATTTGTGTAAATTACTCTTCAGGGAAAAAGGAGACAGTCTCATCATTTGTGTTCCAAGTTGTCTCATGCATCCTCAATTTTCGTCCTAAAGTGTACTGTATATAAGTAGCTAATTGCTTTTCTGTAATTTTATTGCCGTCAAACTTCAATGCACTGTGTATCATGGCTTCTTTTTAATATGAACTCCACAGACTGAATGCCGTTGAACCTTTTTTCCATCTAAAATGAATTTTTAATCTGGGAGATTATCTTTTGCATGATTTTGCCCCAACATCTCCTAGTTGATCTCCTGTGTTTTTACCGTAGCTGACAAAACTGCAGTTTTCTATTACATGATTAGAGTTGGAAACGTAATCAAACAAAAAAGAAGTCTAGAATTGGCAATTAAGGGTGCATTTGGTATCTTGAAAATAGTTTCCTGAAAAATGAGTAGTTTTACCACTTATTTCCCCATCTTTGGTTGGTGAGTGGAAAACTTTCTGGAAAATATTTTTGTGTTTGGTTAGTTAGTAAATTTTGAAAAATATATAATTTAGGCAAACACTATGAGTTGGAGGTGGAGGTTGGGAGGGGGGAGGTTAGGAGGGGGGGTTGGGGGTATGGTGGGTGGGGCGGGCGGGGGCTGGGCGAGAGGGGTGGTGGGTGGTGGCTAGGTTTGATGGGGTAGGGAATAGGGCGGAGAAGGATGAAAAAGAATTTTGGAAATGTTATCCCTCTTTTTGGTGAGGAAAACATTTTACTCCAATTGGAGAAAAATGAGTTCATGGGAAAAATGTTTTCTAAAACATTTAAGCCAACCACAACAACAACAATAATAAGCCCATGTTTAAGCCAACCAAACATGGAAGATTGAAAACATATTCCAGAAAATACCAAACACGCCCTACATTTCGTGGTAGATTGTTGCTAACCTACTATATTGGTTTCTCTTTGTTATTTGCACCTTACAAGAATCATGATGTGCTTGTTAACTGAAAATGAATCTACTGTTGTTATTACTATCATTATTATTATATGATGCAGGTTGAGATAAATATTCACCAGTTCTTCAAGGGCTACTTAGAGGGTCGTAGGCATCGCAGTGGGTGGCCAGAAATATTAAAGCTGAAGGATTGGCCTCCGACAAATTCTTTTGAAGAATGTTTGCCGAGGCATGGAGCTGACTTTTTTGCTATGCTTCCCTTCAGGGAATACACTCATCCTAGGCATGGTCTTCTAAATTTGGCCACTAAGCTTCCCGATACTGCCTTGAAGCCAGACTTGGGGCCTAAAACTTATATTGCTTATGGATATCCAGAAGAGCTTCGGAGAGGTGATTCTGTCACAAAATTGCATTGTGATATCTCTGATGCGGTATGCTCATTCCAATAACTCTTCGATTATTCTATTGCAGGTTCCTGTTAGATTTATTTTACTTTTATGGGGCATGCATCCCTTTCCCAAATTCTGTGCTAACATTCTAGTGCAAACTTCCACTTGAGACCAGAAGTTGTCTGTGTTTGAATAGGCAAAGTGTATGGTCGGAGTTGTACTTTTTATGGGTACCTCATTCTGTCTTAAATGTTGTTGATATATCATATAAAATCTAGAAGTTGCTAAAGTAGTGACCATGAAAAACAATGCGAAATACTGTACTTAAATTAACAGTAGTTGCGTATATGGAAACAAATCTTTTCCTTCAAACAATACAAAAAACACTCGATCTTTATGAAAAATAAAAAAAATTTCAATCTTTAGAATGAGAAGACCTGAAATTTAGATTAATTTTTTTTTGGAAAGTAATATGCGTGCTGGTTAGAGCAGAACTTTTTTTTTGACAACCGTGGTGTCCGGACCAACTTGCGATACCTCGACTAATTCCACGGGTTGCCTGCTACCTCCCACCGATACAGGTATCGAGTAACTCTGTGAGAAGACCTAAAATCTAGATTAATTTTTTTTTTGGATAACCGTGGTGTCCGGGCCAACTTGTGTATACCCCGACTAATTCCATGGGTTGCCTGCTACCTCCCACCAATACATGTATCGGGTAACTCTGTTCTCCAAAGCTTGGACAGATGAACCTGAGACCTCATGGTTCTCAACCAACTTCATTGACCACTAGGCCACACCCTTGGGTGCATTAGGGTAGAATTTTCTTAGAAACAAAATTTTGAGAAAGAGCTGGTTAGGGCAGAAGTTGGAAGCTGTGGAAAACTATTCCTGCCTGTAATACTGTATTTGCTGGGTAGCATGGATAGAAAGGAACCACAGGTGCTTTGAAGGGAGAGCTTCGACTGTACATATGCTAAACTTTAGATGTCTATTCTTCTTTCGCTCTCTGGTGTAGGATACAGAATGCATGGAGAAGAGGATATGATATATTTTGTTAGCCCTTACCAGCTTGTATCTTTTTGTACATGGAACCTCAACATTCGTACAGATCTGCACTTAGATGTGATCTAACTTTCGGTAATAAAACATCTTACATTTAGCCAAAAAAGGGAAAAAGGAAACAAGAAAATTTGCACTGACTTATAAATTTTTGTGACATTCTTGGAATCCCTGTTACGTCTTTGGTTTCAGGGCAAGCCCTAATAATGCCTTTCATGGCATTGGTAGTTGCTAGTATTGATTGAAGTGTGACATGACTTAATTGAAAAATGATAACTTGCGGTATTTTCCTATGTAGTCCAATTGACTGGCATTTGAGGCCCTCATTGCTAAAGGTGCTTCACCACTGTAGAGACCAAGTCTTCATGGGGTTTAAAGAAAAAAGAACAGACAGAAAAAGAGATATTGGAAATGAATGATTTGATTGTCCCCTCTAACTCTATTGGAATTTAAATAGTTCTACAAATAGTCTTGGAAAAGGAAAATATGTAATTACAAGCTATAAATCTTAATTGCAAAATTATAGGGTTTCTAGATCTTTTCATGCTTACAAGGTGTGAGTTCTTGCCATATTGCAAATTCTTAACACTTTCTCGAGTTGGAGCTTACATACCGTATGCTCCTATTTGTTTTTTAAATCTTTTTATTTTTATTTTTAACAAAGTATGCATTTACTACTTTTGCATGTAATATGAATTACATAAGCTGATAATGCTAGTACTTTTTGTCGGCTCCATTTATTGAATGTTCATAGAGATAGAAGTCTGTAATTGTCTTTCATAATGGGGTTCAAGAAGTGATGGAAATTTAGGATAGAGTGAGAATAGGCATGAGGTATGATGTTGAATACTACGTTAACTTTACCAATCAAAAGAAAAAAAAGAAAAGAAAAAACTAAGTTTACTTTTAGATCGGCTCATCATAACACATTGCAATTCCATCTCTACTTTATATAATCAACCTTGATCATTTCACGTTTTATGTTTGTTTTTCAGGTCAACATATTGACTCATACAACCAGAGTAAATGTCGCTCACGGGCAACGTGAAATCATTGAGAAACTAAGGAAGCAACATGAGGTTGAAGATTCAAAGGAACTTTGTTCAGGCATAGCAGAGGCACTAGACTCTCAACAAAGATTTGACAAAACTGAAACAATTGATTTTGAATCACAGGGAAGCATCGACGATAACAAAAGTTGCTTGTTTGAAACGATGGACAAGGGGAAAGATTTTAATAAAGAAGAAGACATAATTTCCAATATGAAGTACACTGATATTTCTGGCAGAACTTCTCTATCCGATGAGATAAAGCCAAGTACCAATACCTTGGCACTAGTAGAAGCAAGTGTGGCTCTCGAAATCAAGCAAGATTGTGCAGAAGTTGAATGTGGCGGTGCGGTATGGGATATCTTTCGCAGACAAGATGTGCCCAAGTTAACAGAATACTTGCAGAAGCATTGGAGGGAATTTCGCCATATTAACAATGCTCCAGTGACTTCAGTAAGTATTCTTGCACTTTAAGTTTCAAGTTTGATGATATCACAAAGTGCTGAATCTTTGAATTTGCTCCTTGCTTTCACTCTTAGGTTATTCACCCTATCCATGACCAGACATTCTATTTGAATGAGAAGCACAAAAAACAGCTGAAGGAGGAGTTCAGTAAGAATCCTCTTTCCTTAATTGATACTGAAAAATAGTAGGTAATGACTTTTGAAGGGTATTTAATCCCACCCCGTCTCCCTCTTGTTCTGTACAGATGTTGAGCCATGGACATTTGAGCAGTACCTTGGTGAAGCTGTTTTTATTCCTGCAGGATGCCCACATCAAGTGAGAAATAGACAGGTGAAATTCCCGGCGTAACTATGAAGCATCAGACTTTTTATATTTCATCAGTAGCATGGTTGTTGTACCTAATTTGCTGTGTGTTTGCATTGTTATCCAATGGATTCATCTGGTTAATTCTCCTTGCTTTTAGTACAGGGTACTGCTAGTTGTTTCTATAAATGAAAGGCTAAATACCTAGATACCCCCTCAAACTTAGCAAGATTTTTCAGCACCTTAATGTTTCTTGGGACCCTTTAGACACCTCTACTTGGTAGAGATGTTTCTCGTGCATATCTCTGTCGGTAAGACCATGCACGTGAAACACGATTGCTGCTGATGTGTCAACTGAATGAATCAATGAATGACACCTGTATATGGAATAAAGAAAATGGACACATATATTTATCAAAATAAATAAATAAATAAAAATTACACCCTCCCTCTGTTTTCTTCTTCTTCTTCTTCTACCTCCCTATTGTTTTCTTTGTTGTGGCTTCATCCAAATCCAGCCCGGGCACGCTCGAACATCTTCATGTTCAACCCCCTCTGTGTTCTTTGTGTCCGTCAAACACCAGATTCCCCCTCCCCCTGATTTTCTTTTTTCCATATTGCTATTTAGAATCTGTGAAACCTATATTACATAATCCTCGCATCGCTTTTTCCCCACAACCCATTTTACTTTCTATTTTTAATTATCGAAGGTGGCCATGAAAAAGAAGGGATGAAGAAGGAATTGATCCATTTTAATAGCTTGTTTGACCAAGCTTTTTTCTTGGCCATAAGTGCTTTTTTTTTTGCCAAGAGTACTTTTCTTCGAAAAATTGAGGTGTTTGGCCAAGTTTTTTCAAAGAAAAAAAGTGCTTTTGAGTAGAAGTTGAAGCAGTTTCTGAGAAGCAGAAAAAAGTAGCTTCTCCCCAAAAGCACTTTTTTGAAAAGCACTTTTGAGAAAAATACACTTAGAAGCACTTTTAAAAGTTTGGCCAAACACTAATTGCTGCTCAAAAGTGCTTTTCAAATTGATTAGCCAAACACAAACTGATTTTCACCAAAAGTACTTTTTTGAAAAACGCTTTTGGAAAAAACACTTCTCAAAATAAGTAGATTTTAGAAGCTTGGCCAAATAGGCTGTAAAATAACTTAAAGTTGGTACGATTTTTCATTTAGACACCTGAACTTAGGGGTGTTCCTAATGAGCACGTACATTATACGAACTTTGTTCCAATTAGACACTTCTTGCTTAGTTGGCACATAGAGTGAGTTTCACCCAATATAAGCGCGTGAAGAGCCCAAAAAATAGACTTTTTCTTTTTCTTTTTTGTCTTTTTTATTTCCTTCTTCTTCTTTATCTCCACCACCATTGCCTCCTTCACTTTCACCATTGTTGTGCCTCCATAGCTAAGTTACAAGCTTTCTTGACTTCTCTGCCCTCTTCAATTCTCACCATTTTTGCCACTTAGCAGCTCAAAGATGGGAAATTTTCCGTTTGGTGATCAATTTAGTAGCCGTGATTTGCAGAGCACATTTCTCACATTATTCACGTGGCTGGTTGCAAACTGCACACTTGTTTTAGTGAGATTAAAGTT
>ML301611.1:769-24136 GCA_005239505.1 Nicotiana paniculata
ATCTACACCTTCAGCAGTCTTCATCATGGTAGCTAGAGGACCATCAGTGACTATGTCCCAGAGTTCATAGTCTTCTCCAATCAGGTGGTCTTTCATTACGTTCTTCCACCAAGAGTAATATTGGCCATTGAAGAGTGGTGGCCTTGCAGTTGATTGACCCTCCCAGTTTCCAGGTGGTGCACTCATTTTGATCTTTTCCAAGGTGTTAGCCTTTTCAAGGATAACCTACGCTGATACCAATTGATGTTTTATACTTCAATACCACACAAGAGAGGGTGATTTGTGTAGCGTCCAATTTTCTGAGTGTTGTCTCAATTGAAGAACCTGGTTCTTCTTGGTGTTCCAACTTCTACTAGTGCGGAATAATAAATGCATTAAAGTAAAAACACAAAGATTTTAACGTGGAAAACACCTGGCTCAAAAGGTTAAAAAACCACGACCTACTCCTCAGTAAGATTTTCCCAAACTCTTCACTACAACTCTGAGTCAAACAACATTTACAAAATAAACTCTTTTGTAAACCTAAGGACTAACTCTAATCCCTTTGTAGCAACCTAGCCTCTTGATAATTGCGACAAGATTCAAATTAACTCTAACTTGAACAATGTGTACCTATTACAGTTGCTTCTAATAAAGCTGAAAGATACAATATTAAATCACCTACTACAACCAGCTAGACTCGAAAGACAAACAAATGGAACTGGTTCTTCTAGCTGGTCAGTAGCCTTTTATCGCACAAGGATTCTGCTTGCAAAATTTCTCTAATAATTTTGCCTTCAGTTCTTGCTTCAATTCTGTCTTTGTGTGAATGATTCTTCAGTAGGAATACTTCAACATTATATAGCGCCAGAAGTTAAGATGTTCTTGTTTAGTTCTAATGCAACTCTTCCTTGGTGGAAGAGTTTGTGTTTATCTCAACTTCCTTCCTTTATTTTTGTCCTAGTTGAACTCGAACTCTAACCCCTTTTCAATTTGCAACCTATTCACATTAGGAGACAACCTCTTAGTTCATGGATAATTCACAGATCACGTTTATCTCCTGTGCATGTACGGTTCTTGTGCCAAGTGGTTTGTTCGAGATGTTTGCCCTGATGGACCTGGTTCAACTGGGTAGGCATTTGTCAATCTTCAAAACCATGAAGTGACTTGGGTAAACAATATAACATATGATGTGGCATGCAGACTGATCCATATCATAGTCGACTGTGCCCACTAGGGGTGTACAGACACCGGAGGGGCTCCTACAGCCCAAGCGTTATATTTGATGCGGCGTGCAGCCCGATCTATATATATATATATATATATATATATATTGCTGCGGCGTACAGCCCGATCCATAACTATCCTCACATGCTCGGCTCTTGGCCTCACTTAGTCATCCCCACTAGCCACTCGAGCAATTCATCTCAACTCACGGGACTCAGCCCAAAATACCTCTCAGAGTTTCAAAGCAGTGTGATTACAGTGAAAATAACAAGAAGTAGAAAACATGGCTGAGTTCACAATTGTTCTGTCAGGATAGTGTGAGAATAGAGTTAAAGTACCTCTGAGGGTCTAAACATGTCAGCACAAGGCCCCAAACATGGCTCACAGCCCATAAACAAGTATAAATTTCTAAAATACAGGATGTCGTAAGGTTTCAAATCGAACACGCAGCTTAATAGTCACTGCGGGACGGTCCAAGTCAGAATCCCTATCGGTGGACGCCCACACACTCCTCACCTAGCATGTGTGTCACCTCATTTACCAAAACAATATAAAATACCGGGGATTCATACCCTTAGGTCTAGAGTTACAATCGATACTTACCTCAAAACATCCCAAAAGCTACTCCGAGATGCTCTTGCCCCTCGAATTGGCTCCCAAATGCTCCGAATCTATCACAAATCAGATCAATAACATCAAAATATGCTAGGGAGATGAACCCCAATCGAAAACTATTAAAATTATGCACAATTCCCAAAAATGGCAAAACCCAAGCCCCGGGCCCATGTCTTGGAATTCGATAAAAATAACAAAACTAGAATCCTCATTCCCTCACGAGTCTACCCATACCAAATTTACCAAAATCCGATCTCAATTGCCCACTCAAATCATCAAAACAAATTTTCAATTCTCCCTCCCATTTTTCTCAAATTTCTACTTTAATTCCTCAAATTGCATGGTAAAAATCAAGACAAATTTATAAAATTAAACCAAAAATGATTGAAGAATACTTACCCCAAGAATCCCACTGAAAATCTCGTCCAATTCCTCCTTATTCCGAGCTCTCTAGTGTTCTTTTGAGTTATGGCAAAAACCCCGGTTCTAGAAACTTAAAATGTCTGCCCAGGCCTTTTACTCATTGCGAACGCATCCCCTAGACCACGTTCTCATAGAACAAATTCCCAAAAGCCCTTAATTTCCTCTATGTGAACGCGGATACCAGCCCGCGAACGTATAGCTCAACCAGCCCAAACCTATGCGAACGCTCCCCAGGCCCTGCAACCGCATAGACTAGTGGGCCTGAGGGGTCCTCAGCTGCCTTCTACTCTATGCGAACGCACTCATGCACCCACGTTCGCGATGACCACACAACTCAACCCACCGCGTTCGCACCTCCAGGATCGCGAATGTATAGAAGAAAATCCCTCAGCTCTTTTCCCCTATGCGAACGCATGACACCCCCTGCGAACGCATAGGGTAAAACCTTCTGCAGCAATAACACCAGATCAGATGTTCTCAAAAGCCATAAAATCACCCTGTTAGCCACCCGAAACTCACCCGAGGCCCTAGGGACCTCAACCAAACATGCCAAAACATCCAATATCCTCATTCAAACTTAGTCGAGCCCTCGAAACACCAAAAACAACGCAGAAACACCAAAATCACATCAAATTCAAGCCTATGAACTTTGAAATTTCTAAATTTCACCAAAGATGTCGAAACCATCAGAAACACATCCGATTGACCTTAAAATTTGTACACATATCCAAAATAACATTACAAACATATTCCAACTTCCGTAATTCCATTCCATCCCCGAAAGACTATTTTCCCCTACCGACCGGAAATCGCCAAAAACTAACTTTCGTCAATTCAAGCCTAATTCTACACCGAACATCAAAACTTCATTCTGAACACACTCCTAAGTCCCAAATCACCTAACGAAGCTATCCAAGCTATAAAATCCATATTCTGAGGTCGTTTACCAATAAGTCAACTCCCAGTTGACTTTTTCAACTATTAAGCTACTTTAAGAGACTAAGTGTCTCTGTTCTCACCACGACCACTCTGAACCCAAACCAACCGACCCCACACAATAAAAATAGGCTAAGAAACATATGATAAAGCATAAATGGCGGAAATGGGGCTAATCTCACGAAACGATCGGCCGGGTCGTTACAGACTTGTGGTCGAAATTCTTCCAATCACGTAATTATTACTACCTTCTATCCTGTAGGATGTACGACTTTAACATTACTTGTGTGCCTATGCAACTCTTCTCTCTTTTTTCCTAAATCTTTTAGCCAATCTCTGGGCCTCACTTTGTAAACATATACAGAACTATGACAAGTTGTTCCTGTAGGCATCTATAAGTGCACTAAAGTTCTTCGATCAGTACTTTGTCGAACCTACGACTATTGCTATATTTTGTTTCATGGCCTCGGTTATCTATCCTTATGGATTTACTGCATCTAGATATGTCATACTAAACCATACCCAACTCCAGGTTACTCTCTATACTTATTTCTATATGTATAAATTAAGTCCTTTAAAGCTTCCTCATTACAGTTCATCTTAAAGATGACAGCCTAATCTCATCTTATACTTTGTAACTTTTATCCATCTATTATTGATTCACCTTAATGTTGATCTATTATATACCAATGATAACTTAAAACCTCTTATGCAATACATTGTCACTAGGGCTCACATCTCATTGGGGAGCATCTGAAGTGATTTCCCTGATCCACCTGGGGACGATACTATACTTCAATAATCGTATTTCAAAGTATCCCAACATGATTCATCTTATGGGGGTATTCTAATTCTGTGCAATTCATGAAGTCTCTTTTCTATAAATCATTACTCAATCAAAGGCCTAAACATTATCCTCTTCTTTATCACAATTACACCCTTATTCTACTACTAGGACATCATTCTATCTCTTCAAAATTCTCCTAGTCTTAGACTCCTCCGAGTTCATTCAGGCTATACTGAGCTTTCTATAACTTACGGAACCACGATCACTCTTATTTTGATGGGATTAATCCTGGGGCCTTACCTATTCTTGCTACCTTCTCACCCACCTTATCTTATACTAACTCCTATCTACCTAAAACCTTGTCGCTCTACTATACTTTAGCTTGCGACCTACACATATCTATTTGTACGACTCTCAACCTTCCTTTAACTTGTTGGCACCACAGATTTCCTTTTGTGACATCTCAGTTGTCTTTAAATGCAAGCAATTTCGTTCTGTCACTTGTGGCATGGATAATTGGCATATCTTAGTTCCCACACATATTGGAATTTCATGCAACTCATACGATCTCGAATATTACTTTTGATTTTATTTCGCATTCATTATTCACGATAGGTACGACTTTCTTATGCAGTGCATACAATGTTGCAGTGAGTATGTTGTTACTAGATCATTTCTTCTTTAGGACACTATGCTTAGGTTGAAGCCTTTTTTCTTGTTGCCGCAACTAGTCTTTCATTGAAGTACTTAGGGAAGACCCTCTAACTCTTGTAAAGATGCGAGCTTATTACATAGTATACCCGATGAAATATGAAATTTTTTATCTTCTTACTCGTCTTTAATTATCCTTGCTTACTTACGTTCGCACCCTTGTGCTCATAAGGTTGCTTCTGAACTGAAATTTTGATTGTCTTCCCAGTGGCACTCTCTTTTATTTTCATAACACTTATACAGTACTTTTAACTACCCCAAATCCTATCTATATTTCTCAAGGATTATGATGTCATATCTGTGAGACTGAATTCCCTATGTTGGGGTTCACTACATTTATCTTGCACAATCTGCTGATTTATCTATATCTTCTTGCCTAGCCATAACTAGACTCACCCTGAATCAACTATTAACTACTCATCGGTCCATTCTCATATCAATATCCCGCGTAATCTCTCTTGGGTTATTTCCTTTGTCTTAACTTACCTCTCGCACTGGCTCCTTATGTATCAAGAGTTCATTCGCACTTATTTATCACTAAAATCTTGTGCAAAAGCCTTACTGATGCTCCCTGATGTCGTGCTTGCATATTGTTCTGGAGTCGTAACATATCCATAGGATCTGAATAAATGCAATCTCATTCCTTTCACCTTTTTTGCGTTATTCCTTTACTATTTCATAGATACCTGAACCACATAACTCCGACTTAATACCATATCACACCATCTTCCCCTTTAGGGGAGTACTAACAGTTAATGCTATGAAGTTTACCTATAAATGTTTTACCTCTTCATCTTTTGCGTCTTTTCACATCTTCGCTAACTCTTACTAGATTTGGGTGACCCTTATGTACCAAGGATAAATGAATTTCTTATGCACGAGGGTGACACCTAGTGTAACTGGCGCACCGATTAACTTTGTTCACGGTGCTTGCTTTAGGAAAGCGTCTTCCTAAATGACCTTTAACGGTTATTTTTCTATTTTCCATTCTATTATTGTCGAAATGCAATCTCTAAAACTCGTACTATGTCGACTATTATCAAATCTTCCGCTCCATAATTCACGTTCAGTTTATCTTCTTCACTGGCCCATATTGATTTCTATTACTCCGGGGGTCTAACTTTTCCTTCTAGTAATCACGTTGGAGTCACTAACTCATTTCACAAAATGAGGATATGAATTTATGGCTAATACTCTTATATTGTCTCAAGGCATGTCACCTCTTGTTTTTTCCTTCACTTGGTTATAGACTCTGTTATTTTAGAATATTTAGATTTACCGTTATCACACATTTATCACATCTTGCTCATAAAGTTTCATTTACTCTCTACTTATTCTCCTGCTAATATTTCTTACTATTCTGAAAACTTCAATAAAATATTCTTTCAATTTTAGCTCCCCTTGCTCCATCCATTGGCTCTTCGGGTCACCTAATATTCTCTCTTTACTAGGGACGGGAGCCATACTAAGTTAAATATTTATCCCTTCTAGGATTACAGTGCCTATATTCTAAATTTTCTAAACATTCTAATATCCATATCTAACTGTACTATTCTAGAGTGCACCATCTAGGTGTCTCACAAGGTGAATTATTACCACGTTTGTAATATCCTTTAGAAATGTCAGCTAACACTAACAATCCATCCACCATTTTGTGTTACTCTAACCCCAGCTAGATCTTGATATCTCATTCTTCTCTTTAAATGTATCTGTTAGCTCTGTTACTATTGAAGGTAACTGAGATGGGTGTGTCTAATTGTACATACCTCTGTTACCGTTGAAGGTAACTCATAATGCTTATAGTTCTCTGCCAGAATTGTAAATATCGATAATCTTCACTAACTAGGTACCTCATACCTTCATTCACCTTGTTTCTGTTACCTATTGAAACTTATACTTTTACCTTATGATACTTCTATGGCCATCACGAGGTGTGTTTGATATTCCCATCTTAGGGTCGTAAGCAAGAAATTTTTGCATCTGGTATGCACGATCTAATAGGGTCTCAAACAGGTCCATGTCGTCAATAACTCTATCTTTATTAGTGCCCTTACATGATGTTGTATTAACCCTCTGGCAGGCTGTAATATTTCTAATTCCAAACATATTTGTATCATTAGCAAACATATGTCCTGTGTCAAACTCTTATGACTCAACTCTATAGCACGATTTAGATTTGAAAGGAGGGTAACAGACTCCTGAATGCCTTGTAGCTTCCTGTTTATATCATGTGGTGCACAACACATCTATAAACAGGCTCTACTAGACATGTCTTTTAGACTCCCTAGGATAGAACTGCTCTAATATCAACTTAATCATGACCCAAGCCGAAGGGCCGCGACGGGCACCCAATGCCTTACTCAACCGAGTACCAAGGTAATGTATCTTTCTTATCATACTATCGTTGGTAAATGAGTTGTAAAGGCCTTCATGAAATATCTAGAATAAAACATAAGGGAATACTCGATATAGGATGACCCAACTAGATATACAAACTTATACATGTGACATGTGGGCTTATAAGGCCGATATGATCATTTGTACACTCAAAACATAGTATGACCAGGCCATACAAGAATCTATATACATGGCATTTATCTATAAGACTTTAAGAGAACACAAATGTCATAAAGGTTGGGATAGGGCCTCACCATATCAATCAATACATGTCCAAAGCATACTGACCAAATAAGCAACTCGGGGGCAAGTGGAGTGCACCAACACCTTTTGTTGAGCTGATAGCCTACTATGAGGATTGTCAATCTCTCTATCGGGACCTACGAGCATGAAATGCAGCATCCCCAGGCAAAAGGGATGTTAGTACAAATAAAGTGTCGAGTATGTAAGGTAGGAAACATAAATAAGAACTGTAATGTAAAGAAAGATAGAGAAGATACAATTTAAAACATCTTATAGCCTCTGGAGGCGACTGACATGAAATGCATGACACACACACACACACACACACACACACACACACACACACACATATATATATATATATATATATATATATATATATACATATATATATATAGGAAAATCGGGGGCAAGTGGAGTGAACCAACACCTTTCGCTGAGCTGATAGCCTACTATGAGGACTGTCAATCCCTCTATCGGGACCTAGGGGCATGAAACGCAGCGTCCCCAGGCAAAAGGGATATTAGTACAAATAATGTACCGAGTATGTAAGGTAGAAAACATAAATAAGAACTGTAATGTAAAGAAAGATAGAGAAGATACAATTCAAAACATCTGATAGCCTCTGGAGGCGACTAACATGAAATGCATGACACACACACACACACAAACACACACACACACACACATACACACACACATATATATATATATATATAATATTAAGACATACCCCTCTGTGGGCTCATCATCATCTTATCATGCCAAAATAAAGAAGAAAGTGACTTATCATACCTTTGAAATTTTCTCTCCTATCGTCAACCAAGCTCAATATGATCCTCTTACGTCTACAATGAGTAAACCGATTTTGTAGTCATCATTTAAGAGTTGTAACTCTAATATTTAGAAACCAATATTCTACAAGAAAATAGACATCATCTCCCATGTTTGTAACAAGTTACTAAAAGTCACTAAACAGCTCAAACAATAACAATATAATTAACAATAATCTCTCCAATCACTTCACAAACCATTTTGAGTGGCAAGATCGATTTACAATTAACAAAGTTTAATTTAGTCCAATTCCTTTTCTATGAATCTGATTAACACATCTATAACATCATACTATGCTTACCATATTACTTTCAGCCCAAATCATCATAAGAAAATCCTCAAAATAGTCCACACGTCTAGCACCTTAACCTTTATCGTCAACCTCTTGTTTTTCATGTTTTCTTATTCAATAAACTTCATTGGCACATAGATAAGCTTACAAACATCATCCATAACATAATCAAACTATTTCGAACAATTTCCAGCCACAACAAACTATATATATAGCTTCAACAAAGCCCACAAAAAAAAGAGTGATTCCTTATGCGATGTCAATTACTAAATACTCAAACAACTCAACCAACATATTATTAACCTTAAACACAACCAAGAACATGATTTTCTTACCTTAGGTAGTACATATAACTTGAAATATCTGGCTGGTGTAGCTCACAACAATCCTCAATCACACCACAACACTATAGGAGTTGTATTCTCTTCTTGAATCAACTTTTGGTGTTCAAGTTGGTGTGTAAACGCTTTTATTTTGCATTGAAACTCTAATATATATATATATATATATATATACATATATATATATATATATATATATATGAAGGAAGAGATTATTCTTACCATAATCATCAAAGAATCCTCCAAAACAGGCAAAAGATGAAGAACTACGATCTAGAAAGCACCATGGGATTTCTAGTGTTGGATTCATATTTTTATCTTTGGTTTTTACCCTAGAATCATGGATTCTGATTTGAGAGTGTTTTTAGAGAGTATAGGGTCTGGTTGGGTCGAACAATGAACCCAAACAAGCCTTGCTCCGATTTTTAAAGATTGGAGGATTATCACTGCCTAAGTGGGTCCCATAGGGGCTGTCTGCAGAGTCTCGCAAAAATGCGAATATCTCTCTATTCCAATTTTGTAGTTATGAACGGTTTAATAAGTTGAAAAGTATACTAGTAGAAATTCAATTTGATAGGTAGATCACCCTGTAATTCTTATTATATTGAGAGAAAAGCTCTACTACATTTGACCTAATTTTCAGCACATTTATGAATTTAACTTGTGATGACTTTGCCAACTTTTGTTCCACAACTCGCTTGACTTCAAAAAATAACACCCGACTATCATAAGACTGTTTACCCTCAAAATCATATAACAATTGGATTTGTGAGTGCTTTTAAGGATAAATGGAATATTGACACAAAGCGATAAGTTAAATTATAATTAGAAATAAAGTATGATGAATTAAATTCAAACCATATGAATTGAACAGTAACAACCTTGGGGGAAGAGCCACCCTATAGTAGAATGCACTTAGATCAGTGTCAAGGCACAATTAACTTAAAGATAAAATAACAGTGTATTTCTTCTGAGTGATTGTCGCAATGTGTTTCACAAATAATCAGACTCCCTTTATATAGTAGAGGGTCCTACTTTATGTACAATTCTATAAAAGGTAAAAAATCCCATTATTTTCTAATTAGCCAGTTTCTCGTTGATACTTGTCGGATTCCCGCCGTGATACCCGACCGATAATGGATATTTTGTCCTTCCGTTATTCGGTCTGGAAATTTTTCCTCGAACTCATTCTGGGTTAGGGTCGATTCCGGGGTCATGAACTCGATGTTTCTCAAGGATGAGCATTTTGATCTCGTACCCTTGTTCGATGAACCTACGGTCGATATTCAACCCATTGCATTTCAATCCGGATCTATCATGTAATAGACGAGACCGATTTCGACTGTATACGATAGTCCCCTCATTTTTTGGAGATTAAACGACGAGAAACGATATGAGGTCCCGATTCTCGCCTCGATACTTTGCGTCAGAAATGACAAAATTAATGAAACGTCTCGTCAGTCATGTCTTAATGGAAATAAATGCTCGTCAGTTGCTGGTCGGCCATTCCTGGTTTTGAACCATCGTTTGAAATTTATAAATACCCCTCCTTCATACATTCAAACTTTACATCCAAACCTTTTCTACTCTTGTTCTTAAAATCTTTGCATTTTCTAACACTTGTACCCAGATTTCTTGAGATCTTTGTAAGAACTCTTGCTTGTCTTCACTCCAAACCATTAAGTGTACCCTTTTAACTTCTTCGCCTTCATATTTATTCAAAAGAACATGGCTAATACTTCTAAGACAGTTCCTAAAAAAGAAACTGCTTCTTCATCACGGTCGGCCAGCAAGGAACCATTGGCGAAACTTCTTCTTGGCGCATTTATTCCTGGCGAGTTCTCGGTGACCGCCGACTTCAAGGTCGAAAAAATGTCACCCCTTCAGACCGGGGGAAAAAGTCTTGTGGTATATTTGCTCGATTATCGAAGAGATCCTCCCTAAATTCATAAAGGACTGCAACTTGGCCGGAAAAGACGTGGTGGTTCCCGGGCCCGAAAAAGATATCACTACCCACGTTACGGGATACTTAAGTGTTTACACTTATCCCTATGTGTTGGGCCCGTTGGACCCGATGATCGTTCAATTCTACTGTGCCTTGGTCAGATCCACCCCTTGTTCTGGATGATAGTCATCCTCCTCTGATTCTTCATGAGTAAGATCGACGGATGTCCATTCACCGTTGACCATCTGATACGCACAAACAGTCCCCGATTCTTTTGGGGGAATGATTAAACTTGAGCGTCGGGCCACTAAATCCCCATTCTCGAGCATCGACGAAGATCGGGAACAAGGTTGGCTAGTCGATTTGTCCGAGTGAGGACCTCAAAAGTGATTCCAACTGAGTACATGTCGTTCCCCTAGTAATGGAACACCAAACGTAAGTAAAGTTTCTTAATTTCCCATAATATTATTTTTACTCTATTTTTCTCCTTAATTATCGATTATTGGTGTCGATGGAACTATTGCTCGAGTCCTAGAAGCAGTTCCTCGACTCAGGGAGTGGGTCGAGGGATTGTGTCACAGAAATCATATTCCGAGCATGCATGGAACGAAATTTCAAATGGGCCAGTGGGAGGCCTGTTCTCACGGTGTGATTTCTTCCTTGAGTGGACAACACTTGGGTTTCTTCCGTGCTGCCTTACTTATTTATTTTTCTTTGTAGGCCTTTCTAAGGACGTTGCAATGAGGCCTCCATCCGGAAACGAGGGTAGCTCAGTCAAGTCCTCTGCTCAGAGACATGGTGAGGAGAAGAAGAAGAGAAGGGCTCCAATTTCCCCTAACTCGGAGAAGAAAAAACCAAAAAGAAAATTGGTACGCAATCCAAGGAATACACCAGCGCTCGAGACCTCCCATCGGACACGTTCCATCGGCTGAGGGATGAGTTTGAAGAAGAATAAGAAGCTTCGCAAATTGTTGCCCACGTGCGAAGCGACATGGAACTGCCTCAAACCAGGGGGCGATGAAGAAGAAGTGGCCGAGGTCTATGAACCAAAAAAAGGGCGAGGGCGCTATACCCAAAGTTAGATAGGTGTAACAACTCGGCCGGTCGTTCCATGTGAAAAGCCTCATTTCCCCGTTTCTGCTTTATCATATGTTGCTTAGCCTATTTATGTTGTTTTGGGTCGGTTGGTTCGGGTTTGGAGTGGTAGTGGTCGTGGTGAGAATTGAGACACTTAGTCTCTTAAATTAGCTTAATAGTTGAAAAAGTCAACTAGGAGTTGACTTATTGGTAAACGACCCCCGGAATACAGATTTTATGGCTCGGATAGCTTCGTTAGGTGATTTGGGACTTAGGAATGTGTTCGGAATGAAGTTTTGATGTCCGGGTAGAATTAGGCTTGAATTGGCAAAAGTTAGTTTTTGGCAATTTCTGATCGGCATGGAAAAATAGGCTATTGGGGTCGGAATGGAATTTCGACATTTGGATCAGGTTCGAAATGTCATTTTGGATATGTGTGCAAATTTTCAGGTCAATCGGATGTGTTTTGGTTGGTTTCGGCATCATTGGCGAAATTTAGAAGTTTCAAAGTTAATAGGCTTGAATTTGATGTGATTTTAGTGTTTTTGCATTGTTTTTGGTGTTTCGAAGGCTCAACTAAGTTTGAATGAGGCTATGGGTTGTGTTGGTATGTTTGGTTGTGGCCCCGAGGGGCTCGGGATTGATTTCGGATGGTTAACGGAGGTTTGGACTTAGGAATTGCAGCAAAAATTGCTGCTGGTGTGGCCACACCTTCAGAAGGGTAGCCGCAACTGCGAAGATCATAATGCAGGTGCAAGAAGAGGCCAGGATGGAGGAGTCCGCAGGTGCGAGGCATGGGCCGCACCTGCGAAGCCGCAGGTGCAGGTGAGGCACCGCAGGTGCGAGAATTGGACTGTTAGTGGATTTTCGCAGGTGCGGGTCCACAGGTGCGAAAAATGGTCCACATGTGCGGATTAACTGGACATAAAGTATAAATGAGTGCCTTCGCAAAATTTTGGGCATTTCTTCCATTTTTGCCTGGTGGTTGAGCTAGTTTGGGAGAAAATTTAAGGAGGAATTCGAGAGTCTTCATTGGAGGTAAGTTTCCCGGATTAAAAACACATTTCTATGTTATTTTATGACAGATTAGGGTTGGGATTTGAGGAATTAAAGTAGAAAAGTTGGGAATAATGGAAGGAAAAATTTGGAAATTCTTTTGGTGATTTGAGTGGAAAATTGTGGTTCGATTATGGTGTTCTTGGTATGTATAGAATCGTGGAAAGATGAGGATTCTAATGATGTAAATTTTATAGAATTCTGAGACGTGGGCCCGGGCCTCAGATTTGGCCGAATTTCGAGAATTGTGTTAAAATTTCTATCTTTCGATTGAGTTTTGTTCCGTTAGCGTATATTGATGATGTTAATCTGATTTTGGTTAGATTCAGAGCATTTGGTAGCCAGTTCGAGGGGCAAGCGCATCGCGGAGTAGCTTTTGGGATGTTTTGAGGTAAGTAACGATTGTAACTCTAAACCTGAAGCTATGACACCCTGGTAATTGTTATTGTTTTGGTAAATGAGGTGACACACATGCTAGATGACGAGCGTGGGGGCGTGCACTGATAGGGACTATGACCTGGTCCGTCCCGTAGCGACTATTAGGCCGCATATTTGATTGGAAACCTTGCGATATCCTGTCTTTCAGAAGTTTATACTTGTTTATGGGTCGTGAGCCATGTTTGGGGCCTTGTGCCGACCTGTTTAGACCCTCAGGGGTATTTTCCATGTTTGGGGCCTTGTACCGACCTGTTTAGACCCTCAGGGGTATTTTCCATGTTTGGGGCCTTGTGCCGACCTGTTTAGGCCCTCATATGTACTTTTACACTATTCTACCACTATCTTGATAAACATCTGTGAACTCAGACATGTTTACCACTTGTTGTTATTTTCACTGTTATCACACTGCTTTGAAACTCTGAGAAGTACTTTTGGGCTGAGTTCTGTGAGTTGATATGAATTTCCCGAGTGGCTTGTGAGGATGACTGAGTCAGGCCGAGAGCCGAGTATGTGAGAATATTTAGGGGACGGGTTGCACGCCACAGCAATATATATGTTATATATTACATATGGGTCGAGCTGTACACTGCAGCAATCGAGATTATAAATGGGTCGGGCTGCACGCCGCAGCAATATTATATATATATATATGGATCAGGCTGCACGCCACAACAATATATGTTATATATGGATCGGGATGCACGTCGCAGTAATGTACATATTGGATCGGGCTGCACGCCGCAACAGATATATCGCTTGGGCTGAAGGAGCCCCTCCAGGAGTCTGTACACCCCCAGTGAGCGCAGTCGGCTATTATATGGATCGGGTTGCATGCTGCAGCGTATGTTATAAGGATCGGGTTGCACGCCGTAGCAGTATATATATATATATATATACACACACACACACATAGTGGAGCGGGCTACCCGCCGCAGCAGTTGTGTGTATTCCTGGTACTTGCTGAATACGAGTGTTTAAGTGAGAGCATGAGATATTGATAGTGGAGTCACGAGTGACTGAGAGGCTTGACCGAGAGGCTTTATTGTGAGTGATATTGTGCCCGAGGGGTTTATATTTTATGAAACTACTGTTTTTCACTCTTCTTTACACTAAGCCTCTGATGATAAACGTTGGATAAATGTTTTTATATGAGATTTTTAAATGGAAACTGGAGCTTTATGAAATACTCGGAAATGTAAATTCCTGACTAATTTACTTATTTCCACAATCACTCATTATATGGATTTACATGATTTAAATGCTCGTCACTACACTCAAGTTTTTAGTTACTTTGATTACTTACGGAGTTGGCGTACTCACGTTACTCCCTGCACCTCTGTGTGCAGATCCAGGTACCGGACCATCTCACTAGTTGATTTTCGGACGTGCTTGGAGTTGTTCGAGGATCGAGGTAGCTGCTCAGCGTCCTCAGCTTACCTCCTTTCTTTTCCTCGGTTGATAGTTTTTGTCTTTTGTACTCCAGGATTTGTATTAGCAAGTCACCTTGTTGTACATTTGTATTTACAGTTCTAGATGCTCATGAAATTTGACTCCAGGTTTTGGGGAAGTTTATAATTTGTTCGTCTCATTCTGCTATTTTAGAATTTGCTAATTTTGGGAAATTATGAAATATATTGATAGTCTGATATGGTTGGCTGGCCTAGTTCCATGATAGGTGCCATCATAGCTGGTTTAGGATCTGGGGTCGTGACAAGTTGATATCAGAGCCTAGGTTACATAGGACTCAACGGTCACGAGCAGGTTTAGTAGAGTCTTGCGAATCGGTACGGAGACGTATGTACTTATCTTCGAGAGGCTGCAGAACCCTTAGGAACAATCTCATTTTTCTTGAATTATATCGTGCCATTTGGTTGATTTTGGAAATCTAAACTTCTGTTGTTTCATTCTCTCACATATGGTGAGGACTCGCGCTACCGGTCATGGCGATCAGCCACCAGCTAGACCGGCGAGAGGTCGAGGTTGTGGTAGAGGTAAGGGCCAGCCCGTGCAGCAGCCAGGACAGTATCACTTGATCCCCCTACTATTCAGGATCAGGTTCCCGCCGCAGATGCTCTAGCAGGACAGGCTCATGTACCGGCAGTGCCTATTGTTATTCCGGGTATTCAGGAGACCTTGACTCAAATCTTGAATGTGTGTACCACCCTTGCTCAGGCAGTTGCCTCTACTTCTCAGGCCGGGGGAGGCAGTCAGACTCTAGTTGCCTGGACACCTGAGCAGGTTATTCAAGGCCATCAGACACCAGAGGCAGTTCCAGCCCAGCCGGTTGCTCCAGTTCAGGACTTCGTGGTCCCAGCTATGCCAGATGATGAGCAGCGTAGGCTAGAGAGGTTTAGTAGACTTCAGCCTCCGACATTCAGTGGTTTTGAGGGCGAGGATGCCTAGGGTTTTCTGGATAAGTGTCAAAGGATGTTGCGTACTGCTTGGATTTTTGAGACCAGTGGGGTCTCATTTGCTACTTTTCAGTTTTCTGGCTGTTTTCACTTGGTGGGAGTCTTTTGAGAGGCGTAGGCCTGTTGGTTCAGCACCCCTCACCTGACAGAAGTTCTCCACTATCTTCTTGGAGAAGTATGTACCCAGTCTCACAAGGAGGAGCAGCGCAGGCATTTTGAGCAGCTGCGTCAGGGGGAGCTATCAGTGACGCAGTATGAGATGTTGTTTGCGGAGTTGGCTCGTCAAGCCACCGAGTTGGTCCCTAATGATAGGGAGAGTATTAGGAGATTCGTGGATGTCCTCACTTATTAGCTCTGCCTTTTCATGACTCGGGAGAGAGTGTCAGGTGCTACCTTCGAGCAGGTTGTTGATATTGCTCGAGATATTGAGTTGGTTTGCTGCCAGAAGCGGGTAGAGAGGGAAGCCAAGAGGCCTCGTGGGTCAGGTGGTTCAAGTGTTGCTCCTTCCAAGGGCAGTTTCAGCATGGTAGAGGTCGTTCATTCAGGCCTCCTCGGTCAGGCTGCCCAGCCCATAATTGTGCACATTTGGGGCATGGTCCCCGCAGTTCTCAGCCAGGCCGTTCTTCATTCGGTCCCCTTCCAGCCCAGAGTGCATCTCGAGCACCATCAGTTCAGGGTTCCTCTATGAATGTTCTCCTAGTGGCCATTCTGGTGCCAGGGGTTCCTTTCAGTCCCCGTCTCCAGCTCTAGGGAGTTGTTGTGAGTGTGGAGAGTTCGGGCACATGAGAAGGCAGTGTCCTCATCTTCTTGGAGGTCTATCTCAGTTGAGCCAGCCTTCGAATTCAGCTCCAGTTACTTCACCACCCACCCAGGTAGCCAGGGGTGCTAGTCAGTCAGCTAGAGGCTGCCTTAGAGGGGGAGGTCAAGAAGGTGGAGGTCAGGCCCATATGTATGCATTTCCAGCCAGGCCATATGCTATGGCCTCCGATGCAATGATCGCAGGTATTGCCTTAAACTGTTGCCGAGATGCTTTTGATTTATTTGACCCTTTTATACATATTCCTATGTTTCTTAATATTTTGCCCATTTTCTGGATATGCCCCGTGAGTCTTTAGTTACATCTGTTCATGTGTCGACTTCGGTGGGTGATACTATTGTTGTGGACCGTGTGTATCAGTTGTGTGTGCTATCTATTGGGGGTCTGGAGACCCGAGTGGACCTACTGTTACTCAGCACGGTCAATTTTGATGTGACATTGGGCATGGACTGGTTATCTCTGTGTAATGTTGTTCTTGATTATCACCCTAAGACCGTGACCTTAGCTATGCCCAGATGTCTGAGGGTTGAGTGGAGAGGTTCTTCTGATTATGTGCCTAGTAGGGTGATTTCCTACCTGAAGGATCAGCATATGGTTGAGAAGGGGTGTTTATCGTATTTGGCTTTTGTAAGGGATGTCAGTGATGAGACTCCCGCTATTGATTCGGTTCCTGTGGTCCGTGACTTTCCAGACGTGTTTCCTGCAGACCTGTCGGGCATGCCACCTGACAGGGATATTGAATTTGGTATTGACCTGGAGCCAAGCACTCAGCCTATTTCTATCCACCTTATCGTATGTCACTCGCGGAGCTAAAGGAATTAAAGGAGCAGCTTCAGGAACTCCTAGATAAGGGGTTCATTGGCCTAGTGTGTCACCATGGGGTGCACCGGTGTTGTTTGTAAAGAAGAAGGATGGTTCTATGCATATGTGTATTGATTATCGGCAGCTGAACAGAGTTACAATGAAGAACTGGTATCCCTTGCCGCGTATAGATGACTTGTTTGATCAGTTGCAGGGTGCCAGGGTATTTTCCAAGATTGACTTGCGTTTCGGCTATCATCAGTTGAAGATTCGGGGGCCAGACATGCTGAAGACTGCTTTCGGGACTAGATATGGTCATTATGATTTTCTAGTTATGTCTTTCAGGCTGACCAATGCCCCAGCAGCCTTTATGCACTTGATGTACATTGTATTTTGGCCTTATCTGGATTCTTTCATCATCTTGTTTATTGATGATACTTAGTATATTCCCGATCTCGGGAGGATCATGAGCAGTATTTGAGAGTTGTGCTTCAGACCTTGAGAGAGAAGAGAATGTATGCAACAATTTTGAAGTGTTAGTTCTGGCTTGATTCAGTAGCGTTCTTGGGGCACGTGGTGTCCAGTGAGGTATTCAGTTTGATCCGAAGAAGGTAGAGGCGGTGCAGAGCTGGCCTAGACCAGCATCAGCTATCGAGATTCGCAGTTTCCTTGGTTTGGCAGGGTACTACCGCCGTTTCGTAGAGGGCTTTTCATCTATTGCAGCACCTATGACCAGGCTGACCCAGAAGGGTGCTCAGTTCAGGTGGACTGAGAGTGTGAGGAGAGCTTTCAGAAGCTCAAGTCAGCTTTGACTACAGCTCAGTGTTGGTTTTGCCTACGAGTTCAGGTTCTTATATAGTTTACTATGATGCCTCGAGAGTTGGCCTAGGAGCGGTTTTGATACACGACGGTAGGGTGATTGCCTATGCATCCAGACAGTTGAAGGTGCACGAGAAGAATTATCCAGTGCACGATCTTGAGCTAGAACCTATTTTCCACGCCTTGAAGATTTGGCGTCATTATTTATATGGAGTGCATTGTGAGATTTTCACTGATCCCCGTAGTTTGCAGCATTTTCTTAAGCAGAAGGATCTGAATTTGCGTCATAAGAGGTGGTTGGAGCTTCTCAAGGGTTATGACCTCACTATTTTATATCATCCGGGGAAGGCCAATGTAGTGGCTGATGCCCTGAGTCGCAGAGCGGAGAGTTTGGGGAGTTTAGCCTACCTTCCAGTAGCAGAGCGGACTTTAGCATTTGATGTTCAGGGTTTAGCGGGTTAGTTGGTGAGATTGGATCTATCAGAGCCCCAGCGGGTATTGGCTTGTGTAGCCTCCAGGTCTTCTCTTTATGATCAGATTAGAGCACTCCAGTATGATGATCCACACTTGCTCGTTCTTCAGGACAGGGTACGTTGCGGTGATACTAGGGATGTGGTTATTGGTGATGATGGGGTCATGAGGATGTCGGGCCGGATTTGCATGCCCAATGTGGATGGGCTTCGAGATTTGATTCTAGCTGAGGCCCATAGTTCGCGGTATTCCATCTATCTGGGTGCCTGTGTCATTGATTTTGAGGGTTCATGGGACCAGTTTCTGCCACTCGTGGAGTTTTCTTATAATAATAGTTATCAGTCGAGTATCCATATGGCTCCGTATGAGGCTTTATATGGTAGGAGGTGCAGATCTCCAGTTGGTTGGTTTGAGCCAGACGAGGCTAGACTATTGGGCACAGACTTGGTTTAGGATGCGTTGGGTAAGGTGAAGTTGATTTAGGAGCGGCTTCGCACGCCGCAGTCTAGGCAGAAGAGTTATGCGGACCGGAAGGTCCGATATGTGTCTTTCATGGTTGGGGAGAAGGTGTTGCTGAAGGTGTCACCCATGAAGGGTGTTATGAGGTTCGGGAAGAGGGGAAAGCTGAGTCCCCGGTTTATTGGGCCTTTTGAGGTGCTTCAGAGGATTGGGGAGGTGTCTTATAGGCTTGCCATGCCTCCCAGCTTATCGAGTATTTATCCGGTATTCCATGTTTCGATGCTCTGGAAGTATGTTGGTGACCCGTCTCATGTTTTGGACTTCAGCACGGTTCAGCTTGAGGGTGATGTGTCATATGAGGTAGAGCCAGTGGCTATTTTGGGTCGTCAGGTCAGAAAGCTGAGGTCTAAGGATATAGCTTCAGTGAAGGTTCAGTGGAGAGGACAGCCGGTGGAGGATGCCACCTAGGATACCAAGCGGGAGATGCGGAGCAGATATCCTTACTTATTCGAGACTCCAGGTATGTTTTTAGACCCGTTCGAGGACGAAGGTTTGTTTAAGAAGGGGAGGATGTAACGATCCGTCCTGTCGTTCCGTGTGATTAGCCCTATTTCCCCGTTTTTGCTTTATCATATGTTTCTTAGCCTATTTATGTTGTGTTGGGTCGGTTGGTTCAGGTTCGGAGTGGTCGTGGTGAGAATTGAGACACTTAGTCTCTTAAATTAGCTTAATAGTTGAAAAAGTCAACTGGGTGTTAACTTATTGGTAAACAACCTCAAAATGCAGATTTTATGGCTCGGATAGCTTCGTTAGGTGATTTGGGACTTAGGAGTGTGTTCGGAATGAAGTTTTGATGTTCGGTGTAGAATAAGGCTTGAATTGGCAAAAGTTAGTTTTTGGCGATTTTCGGTGGCAGGGAAAATAGGCTATCGGGGTCGGAATGGAATACCGATAGTTGGAGCAGGTTCGTAATGTCATTTTGGATATGTGTGCAAATTTTCAGGTCAATCGGATGTGTTTTGGTTGGTTTCGGCATCACTGGCAAAATTTAGAAGTTCCAAAGTTCATAGGCTTGAATTTGGTGTGATTTTAGTGTTTTTGCGTTGTTTTTGCTGTTTCGAAGGCTCAACTAAGTTCGAATGATATTATGGGTTGTTCTGGTATGTTTGGTTGGGGCCTCAAGGGGCTCGGGATTGGTTTCGGATGGTTAACAGAGGTTTGGACTTAGGAATTGCAGCAAAAATTGCTGCTGGTGTCATTTTGCTAGTGTGGCCGCACCTGCGGAAGGGTAGCCGCAGGTGCGAAGATCATTGCGCAGGTGCGAGAAGAAGCCAGACTGGAGGAGCCCGCAGGTGCGAGGCATGGGCCGCACTTGCGAAGCCGCAGGTGCGGGTAAGGCACCGCAGGTGCGAGAATTGGGTCGTTACTGGATTTTCGCAGGTGCGGGTCCGCAGGTGCGGATTAACTGGAAAAAAAGTATAAATGAGTGCCTCCGCGAAATTTTGGGCATTACTTCCATTTTTGCATGCGGGTTGAGCTAGTTTGGGAGCAAATTGAAGGAGGAATTCGAGAGTCTTCAGTGGAGGTAAGTTTCCCAGATTATAAACTCGTTTCTATGTTATTTTGTGACGGATTAGGCTTGGGATTTGAGGAATTAAAGTAGAAAAGTTTGGAAGAATGGGAGGAAAAATTTGGAAATTCTTTTGGTGATTTGAGTGGGCAATTGTGGTCCGATTGTGGTGTTCTTGGTATTTATAGAATCGTGGTAGGATGAGGATTCTAGTGATGTAAATTTTATAGAATTCCGAGACGTGGGCCCGGGGCTCGAATTTGGCCAAATTTCGAGAATTGTGTTGAAATTTATATCTTTCGATTGGGTTTTGTTCTGTTAGCGTATATTGATGATGTTAATATGATTTTAGTTAGATTTGGAGCATTTGGGAGCCAATTCGAGGGGCAAGCGCATCGCGGAGTAGATTTTTTTGGTTGTTTTGAGGTAAGTAATGATTGTAACTCTAAACCTGAGGGTATGACACCCCGGTAATTGATATTATTTTGGTAAATGAGGTGACGCACATGCTAGGTGACGAGCGTGGGGGCGTGCACCGATAGGGACTGTGACTTGTTCCGTCCCGTATCGACTATTAAGCCGCATATTCGATTGGAAACCATGCGATATCCTGCCTTTCAGAAGTTTATACTTGTTTATGGGTCGTGAGCCATGTTTGGGGCCTTGTGCCGACCTGTTTAGACCGTCAGAGGTACTTTTACACTATTCTACCACTATCCTGATAGAACATCTGTGAACTCAGTCATGTTTACCACTTGTTGTTATTTTCACTATTATCACACTTCTTTGAAACTCTGAGAAGTATTTTTTGGCTGAGTCCCGTTAGTTGAGATGAATTGCCCGAGTGGCTTGTGAGGATGACTAAGTCAGGCCGAGAGCCGAGTATGTGAGGATAGTTAGGGGATAGGCTGCACGCCGCAGCAATATATATGTTATATATTACATGTGGGTCGGGATGCACGCCGCAGCAATCTAGATTATAAATGGGTCGGGTTGCACGCTGCAGCAATATAGATTATATATATATGGATCGGGCTGCACGCTGCAGAAATATATGTTATATATGTATTGGGCTGCATGCCATAGCAATGTACATATTGGATCGGGTTTCACACTACAGCAGATATAGCGCTTGGGCTGAAGGAGCCCCTCCAGGGTTCTGTACACCCCCAGTGAGCATAGTTGACTATTATATGGATCGGGCTGCACGTCGCAACGTATGTTATAAGGATCGGACTGCACACTGCAGCAGTATAGATATATATGTGTGTGTGTAGTGTTGTAGGCTGCCCGCCGCAGCAGTTGTGTGTATTCCTGGTTCTTGCTGAGTACGAGTGTTTAAGTGAGAGCATGAGATACTGATAGTGGAGTCACGAGTGACTGAGAGGCTTATATTATATGAAACTACTGTTTTTCACTCTTCTTTACAGTGAGCCTCTGATGATAAACTTTGGATAAATGTTTTTATATGAGATTTTTAAATGGAAATTGGAGCTTTATGAAATACTCGGAAATGTAAATTCCTGACTTAATTTAATTATTTCCACAGTCACTCATTATATGGATTTACATGATTTAAATGCTCGTCACTACACTTAAGTTTTTTGTTAATTTGATTACTTACTGAGTTGGCGTACTCACGTTACTCCCTGCACCTCTTTTGTGCAGATCCAGGTACCAGACCATCTCACTAGTTGATTTTTGGACATGCTTGGAGTTGTTCGAGGATCAAGGTAGTTGTTCAGCATCCCCAGCTCACCTCCTTTCTTTTCCTCAGTTGATAGTTTTTGTCTTTTGTACTCCAGGCTTTGTAGTAGCAAGTCACCTTGTTGTACATTTGTATTTACAATTCCAGATGCTCATGACAGTTGACTCCATGTTTTGGGGAAGTGTATAATTTGTTCATCTCATTCTGCTATTTTAAAATCTGCTAATTTTGGGAAATTATGAAATATATTGATAGTCTGAAATGGTTGGCTAGCCTAGTTCCATGATAGGCGCCATCACGGCCGGTTTAGGATTTGGGGTCGTGACAAGAGGCCAATAAGGAGACCGCGGCCGGTGCTTCTCGGGTAGAGGATAATGCCCCGAAGGATGCACTTGGGGTGATATATCTCTTTGAGTCACCTTTATTTACTGACTCCATGATCCACGAGGCCCAGACCCTTAAAAGACGCCCAAATGAGGGGCCCCAAGAGGTGGTAGACCCCCTTTAACAACTTCTTTTATGGTTTAGATTCAACCATCTCGTAGGACGTCGCCGGGTTGGGGTAACTTACCGGTACCAAATAAGAGTCCGTATTTGGGAACCAGCGGGGATTCTTCAAGTCTAAAACTAGTAAACCGGTTCCCAGCTCCGAGTGTAGATCCTGACCGAAGGGGTTTAGGATATGTGTTCAGGCACAATCGTAACATCAACCTTAACTTAGTTCGGGAATTCTATGCAGGGTTTGACCCTAAGGACAAGGACGAATTGGTGCCAATTCGTGGGCACTTGGTGGATTTTTCAGCCAAAGCCATATGTGATTTTCTAGGTGCACCAAATGTTCCGGTGGAGCCTCTAGATCAACTCATCTGCCATCCTTACTATAGAGAGGTGAGGCACACACTTTGTGGGGTAGATTCCAGGGCTGTTTGGATTCGGGATAGACCCATAAATCGCCATAAAAGGTTTCCCAAGAAGAAAATGAAGGCTGAAACCTAGGTGTGGCTTAAAGT
>ML301615.1:6655-30223 GCA_005239505.1 Nicotiana paniculata
TGTATGAATGTCAGTTCCAATAAAGAGGAAGACGACGAAAGAAAAGGGAAAAAGGACATAGTTTTTATAAAATTAGAAGAAAATTTGGACATTATTTCATATAACTGTTGATTATCTTCTTCTAGGTATTACTTTTACAAATATTCATAAAGAAAAATTCTCTTCTTCTGAGTATGAGGAATCTAATTTTTCTCTTTCTTCTGCCTCTAAACTTATTATAGAATATATGAAATAGAAACTTTAGCGTTGGTAGACTCAGGATGTACCAAATGCATCGTAAACAATCTTTGTTGGCCTCATGCTGTAGAAAATAGAGTAGGGTTATTTGTTAGCCTACTATATATATATATATATATATATATATATATATATATGTATATAGTTCAGACGAAATCGATTATTTTGGTTAATTCTTTAAAAAAAAATAGAAAAGGAGGAAGCTTTTGATTGAAGGGTCTATATTCATTAGGACCACTTTCCATTTGTGGTCAATATTTTATTATCTTTCCCGAAAAGTAATGTGTCATAATACCACAAAAGTCATTGATTTGCTGATAAGAATGCCCAAAAGAAACATTTTAAAAATTTCTATAGTTCCAAATACCTAAATATATAATTATATACACATAAAATACAGCAACATTGATCGTTGTTCGAGCTTCAACCCTATGAGCTATTAAAGTAGTCATAAATATCATTATGAATTTGTTTAATTTTTAAAAAGGACTTTTCTATAGGAAAATAATAATTGAAGAATTAAAATAATTCCCCTCGTTACATGTCTTGCTTTGCTAGTAAAGGGTTCGTATCATGTCACTTTTATCAATTTAAAGATGATTTTTAAATGGAAACTCAAATTACAAATAGATAAGATTAGATTGAATGATAGCTAACAGTTACACCTACTACATTACATGTTTTGATATTAATAAACAACATGAGTCTCACGATATTTTTATACTTTAAAAGTAAATTAGATCTTACGTTGGTTATGAATTCTATATCTAAAAAAATATGGTTTATTGGGGCTGGATATATTTTTTATATATATTACTCCCTCCGGTCGAAAATAAGTGATTTTCTAGCATTTTTCTTGTGGTCTAAAATAAGTGATTTTTTCGGATTTCAAGAATGGACTAATTATTTTTTTCGTAAAAATTGCGCGGGACACCCTATTTGGTCGCCATCATTTAACTTATACCCGCTTTTTTTAAAAAAAAATTAACTTGTACTCACTTTTTAAATAACTTTAGCTCTCTTTTCCCTCGTTGAGCTGAAATTCACCAGTTAAGTTGAAGTTCGCCAGTTATAAAGACAAAATTTCAGCATACGGGGCTGAAGTTCCCCAGTTACAAAGACTAGAGCTGAAGTTTCCCAGTTACAAACTTCAGCTCTCCCAAGTTATAAAGACAAACAACTTCAGCATACGGGGCTGAAGTTCCCCAGTTACAAAGACTAGAGCTGAAGTTTCCCAGTTACAAACTTCAGCTCTCCCAAGTTATAAAGACAAACAACTTCAGCATACGGGGCTGAAGTTCCCCAGTTACAAAGACAAAACTTCAGCTCTAGAGCTGATACACTGGAGGAACTTCAGCCCGTATGCTGAAGTTTTTGTCTTTATAACTGGGGAATTTCAGCCCCGTATGTTGAAGTTCCCCATTTACAAAGACAAAAACTTCAGCTCTAAAGGTGAAGTTCTTCCCCATTTACAAAGACAAAAACTTCAGCTCTAGAGCTGAAGTTACCTATTTACTAGAGCTGAAGAGTTCGCAAGCTACTTCAGGCCCGTCTACTAGAATGCTGAAGTTTTGCGTGATTGTCTTTGCTACTTCAGCCCCGCATGCTGAAGTTATGCATAAAAGCGGGTACGGATGTAATTTTTTTACAAAGCGGGTATAAATAAAAATGTGGCACAAAAAGTGGGTACGGATGCAAAAAACCCATTTTTTTCCTACATTGCTCTCGGAGTAAATAGTGTTGGAGTATGTGTTAGGAGTATTTATGTGGAATAGTAAAGGTTAATATGATCAATTTCATTGCTAATTAATGCTAAAAGGTGGACTTCTTAATCTGCGTGAAAACAAACAAAAAATCACTTATTTTGAACCAGAGAGAGTAAACAAAATTTTCAATACATATATGAAGTATGAGCTATGAATCCTATCGAATTCATAAGTAAAATGGTAGCTTCGCCATGTTACATAAAGTGTCGAAAACATTAGTTTTCATAGATTATTGGTAAAAATTTGAATGCCGTTGGAAGCGGGGTCTTAAAACTGTAAAGTTGTCTCCATGTAATCTATATGTCACATGTTCGAGCCGTAGAGTCAGTCGCATATATTTATATAAGGGTAAGTTATTTATATCACACCGCCTTAAAATGTGATTGTTTCCTGAATTCTGACTGAATACGATTTACTTCGTACGTCGTTTTGATTTTATTGTAGGAAACAATATCGTCTGAATGAAAAGAAGTCGATAACGATGTTTGTATTACCTCAGTGCATATGTAATACTATGTCTCTTTCCAAAGTAGGAAGTGGAAGAGTCGAATTAGAACAAATGTGTTGATGAGCAAAGCTTAGACAGCGTAGGATTCAAATGTGGTAGACCAAATTTTTATTTAAAAAAAGACAGCAACTAGTACAACTACTCCAATATTTTAAGGAAAAGCATGACCAAATGCAAAGTATGATTATTAATCTATAATAGGATCATTAGCTATAGATTCCTCCTATGAAAAAAAGCACAGTTATTTTAAATTAAATAATAATAATACAGTAAAACCTTGCTATAACAACATTCATATATAACAGTTATTCACTATAAAAGTTAAGTTTTTCTCGTAACAGATTTTTGAAGTTATATTATCTCTACATAAAAATGTTTTATCTATTACAACAATAATTATTTTTATATCATAATGCTCTTTATAAAATTACACTTCTATATCAGCCAGAATCTATATGATTACTAATAATAGTTCTAAAAATATGCATAATATCTTTTCCATTAAATCAGATTTCTATTTGTCACGGTCCAAAATCTCACATATCGTGATGGTGCCTGTCGCAATACCGTGCAACCCAACAATCACAACAAAACACACACCTATAAATCCGAAAACATAATAAATTTAAGCTTAAGAGTAAAATCTCATAAATAACTGTTAAGAAAATATTACGACTCAATACGAAATCCCCCAAAAATTCGGGTGTCACTTGATACATGAGCATCTAAATGGCAACATAGTCGGACTGCTAAATCACTATCTACAAAGATAGAACAGTACAAATAATTGGAAAGAAGGAGAGTCAAGATGTGCGGACGTCAAGGCAGCTACCTCAATAGTCTCCAACAGATAAAGCTCCAAAGCTAGCGGCCGATGTACCCGGAAGTACCTGGATCTACACATGAAGTGCAGAGTGTAGTATGAGTACAACCGACCCATTGAACGCAATAATTAATTAACAAGACTAAGCTTGAGCTGAAAGCAATGACGTACTTAGACAGGTACAGTCTAAATACAGCTTAAACGGTATACAAACGTAGAAATCCTTTCAAGTTTAACAAAATTAAGTTCAACACGGGTAAAAGATGCTAAGTGTGACTGACATGAGGAATAATATAACATTATATCTACATGTCAATAACAATGCAACACAATGTTAAAGTCATAGGCATACTCTCGAAGTATTAATTCACTAAGTCCTCCCAGTCACCCAATCCTCGCAGTCACCCAGACTTCCAGAAGCTCTGTCCTCCCAATCACTCGGTACTCGCACTTGGTAGGAACATGCGCTCACTGCTGGTAACTCAGACTCCGGAGGGGCGGATCTCGCCTAAGCGCTAAAATAAGTCAATCATGGCATGAATCGATAAAACCTGTTGCGCCGTGCATCCCGATGCCATAAACATCACTCATAATCATGCCTCTGGCCTCACTTAGTCATCAAACTCTAGTATCTCAGGCTCACAAATATCATAACAATCAGCCGAAATAATGAGGATATGATGTATCAATAAATGGCAACAAAATATGATATGCAAGTGATAGAAGTGACTGAGTACATAATTGCAAATTAAGCAAGTAATTCAACAACAACACGACCTTTGTGGGTCCCAACAGTACCAACATGTAGCCTAAGCATGATTTCTAACATGAATCACAACTCAATTTCTCTAACACATGGAGAATACATGGATAATAACAAAAATATATATGATTAAACAGTTTCGCGAAATCGGCCGGGTCATAATTTCTACGGTGCACTCTCACACACCCGCCACCTAACACCTACCACATAACACGTAATTCATGGATTCATACCCTCATAATCAAGTTTAGAACTGTTACTTACCTCACACTATATAAATCTCTACTCCAATAAGTCATTGCCTCACGAATCGGCCTCTGAACGCTTCGAATCTAGTCACAAACGACTCGATACAATCAACACAAGCTATAAGAATCAATTCCATATGACAAAGCTAAGTTCTTTAACAAAAGTCAAAAAGTCAACCACGATCTCGAAATTCGATAAAATTAATAATATTTGAAAACTATACAACCACGAGCCCGACCATACCAAAGTTACTCAATTCCGATCACAACTCGACCTTCAAATCCTCAATTAAAACCTATTAAATTTCTACAATTTTTCCAACCCAAAACACGAATTAAATGATAAAAAAAATGATAGATCCAGGGATATTAACCATAATCCGAGGTAGAATCACTTACCCCCAATCAGTTCCTTGAAAATCCCTCCAAGAATCGCCTCAATCAGAGCTCCCAAAGTCTAATTATGAAATTTTACTCTAACCCTCGTTTTTGAAATCTTATATTCTGCCCAGATGTCCTTCTTCGCAAATGCGGAAAGTGTCTCGTGTACTCGATACAATCAACACAAGCTATAAGAATCAATTCCATATGACAAAGCTAAGTTCTTTAACAAAAGTCAAAAAGTCAACCACGAGCCCACATCTCGAAATTCGATAAAATTAATAATATTTGAAAACCCATACAACCACGAGCCCAACCATACCAAAGTTACTCAATTCCGATCACAACTCGACCTTCAAATCCTCAATTAAAACCTATTAAGTTTCTACAATTTTTCCAAACCAAAACACGAATTAAATGATTAAAAAAAAAGATAGATTCAGGGATATTAACCATAATCCGAGGTAGAATCACTTACCCCCAACCAGTTCCTTGAAAATCCCTCCAAGAATCGCCTCAATCAGAGCTCCAAAAGTCTAATTATGAAATTTTACTCTAACCCTCGTTTTTGAAATCTTATATTCTGCCGAGATGTCCTTCTTCGCAAATGCGGAAAGTGTCTCGTGTACTCGATACAATCAACACAAGCTATAAGAATCAATTCCATATGACAAAGCTAAGTTCTTTAACAAAAGTCAAAAAGTCAACCACGAGCCCACATCTCGAAATTCGATAAAATTAATAATATTTGAAAACTCATACAACCACGAGCCTGACCATACCAAAGTTACTCAATTCCGATCACAACTCGACCTTCAAATCCTCAATTAAAGCCTATTAAGTTTCTACAATTTTTCCAACCCAAAACACGAATTAAATGATAAAAAAAATATGATAGATTCAGGGATATTAACCATAATCCGAGGTAGAATCACTTACCCCCAATCAGTTCCTTGAAAATCCTTCCAAGAATCGCCTAAATCAGAGCTCCCAAAGTCTAATTATGAAATTTTACTCTAACCCTCGTTTTTGAAATCTTATATTCTGCCCAAATGTCCTTCGCAAATGCGGAAAGTGTCTCGTGTTCGCGAAGCACAAAATGGCCAACTGCCAAAAATCCTCTTACGCGAACGTGAGAACCCCCACACAAACGCGATGAACACTGAACCAAGGCCTACGCCAACGCGATCCCACATCCGCAAACGAGAAGGCTTACAAGCCTAGTGCCCCACCTTCCACATCCTTCTACACGAACGCGAGCTCCCTCTCGCGATCGCGATACACAATTTCCCAAGACCTTCGCGAACACAGGGCTCTTTTCACGAACGCGAGAAATAATTTTAACCTGCCTCCCAGATACTCTTCGCGAATGTGAGACCTTTCCCGCGAACACGTATAAAGAAACCAGATACTATAAAATCTATTGCTTAACAAGGCCAAACTCAATCCATAATCATTCTGAATCTCACCCGAGGCCCCCAAGACCTCAACCAAACATACCAACAAGTGCTAAAACATCATATCAACTCACTCCAAGCCTCAAATCATATCAATCAACACTAAAACCATGAATCGCGCATCGATTCAAGCTTAATGAACTTATGAACTTCTGACTTTCAAAACTAATGCCGAAACATACCAAACCAGCTCTGGTTGACCTCAAATTTGCACTCAAGTCATAAATGACACAACACACCAATTCTATTTTCCGGAACCAAAATTTGAGCCTGATAACCTCAAAGTAAACTCTCGGTCAAACTTCTCAACTCAACTTCTAGTTTTTCAACTTTCGCCAATTCAAACCAAGAATAATATACGACCAATATACGGATACACTCCTAAGTCCAAAATCGCCCTACGGAGCTATCAAAATCATCAAAATTCATTCTGGAGTCGTTTATACATAAGTCAACTTCCAGTCAACTCTTTCAACCTATGTTTCCAACATTGGGACTAAGTGACCCAACCCATTCTGATCGCACCCATCGGCATGTTCTGTCCCAGCCCATTCTGATCGCACCCATTGGGACTAAGGATCCGATCGCACCTATCGGCAATTTTGAAGAGTCCGAGCAACATAGTTCTAAGGTCATGTTCACATTTGCCCTAACCAAAAAAGCAGTTATAACAAAAAAATGGAAACTCTGAAAAGTGTTCTATATGGATGTTGCTAAACATTGCACTCTTAAATCACTAACATTAAAGAATAGCAGTTCGAGATACAAAATCTACAGTCCTATACTTACCATCATTAGCTACAAGCCTACAATAAAACAATGTAGTTACCAACATAACCAAATATGCAGATCAAGATCTTAGATTTCAAGCAGGTAGGAATTCAAACAAAATAGCCAACACCCCAAGAAAGGCATTAAACCAAATAGGGTACTCTGCCTCTTGATTTCCATTTTTATAACCAAAGCACAGAAAGTACAGCATGAGGAAAGGTAGCTCAAAACAAAATTGCTTTCCAGCCAAAATAGAGCAAATTCTGAACTTTTCGCGGTTATTCCTTTCACTGTGCCGAGGCACCTCACCAAACATTAACCATCAAAATATATGCCACTTTATCACTAACATGAATTCATGTTCTGTTTGGAGTGTGCAGGATACTTATCCGTTTTTTCCACCCTCAAGGATAGGATGGGAAGACAAAATAGTAGTTTATTGATGACGATCAAGCTGCGAACAAATGAACTACAAATAGCACGATGAACTTACTGCTGATCGAAAATGAACCAGAATAATCAAAACATATTCCCCTGACCACAACAACTCAGTATAATCCTACAAGTGGGGTATGGAGAGGGGAAGATAGGGTGTACGCAAATCTTACCCCTACCCTAGTGGGTAGAGAGGTTGTTTCCGATAGACCCTCGACTCAAGAAGACAAAACGAGACAATAGACCAGTAACAACAAGAGGCCAAAAAGATTATACCAACACCGTAAGAACCAGAAAATAGCTCGAAATAGGATTAGAACACTCGCATACAACACGATTCTCTAAGAGATATTTATGAAGTAACCCTTCATTACTCGAGGACTTGGTCCAGTGGAAGATATTTATGAAGTAACCCTTCATTGCTCGAGGACTTGGTCCAATGGAAGATATTTATGAAGTAACCCTTCATTACTCGAGGATTTGGTCCAGTGGACATCATGGACATAGCCAGAGAAAACCAGGAAACAGTAATGAGGTAACAAGCTAAGAAGAAGCATCTGCAGTACATTCACTGTTACGACTAAAAAAGATAAATAAGGCGACTACAAAGCAGTGCTTGTGTTGCAAGTCCTTCTCTCCACTGGGAAAGCTTGCAGCCATTCATATGCACCTTATTCTCGTTATTATTTCCGTCCCAAACTTTTAAAACACTACAAGTTATATCTCAGAATCTAAAAGCAAGTAGCGACAATCACGATATACATATAATACAAATATCACATACAAAGTCACATAAATGGCAGCCCAATGTAGACCACCTTTTGATACACTTGCATATTAGTTTACATTTTTCTATATCCTATTTTAATGTAATATTAAGCACAACTACTGTACATTGCAGAGATGTTACCAGAAACCATCATCAACGGCCACAACAGATAGAGGATAAGGATCATCTTCTTCCTCTATTTCCAAATCTGGTTCGGCAGATCCAAATTCAGACAACTCAACAGCATCAAGGTTCTACAGGTCAATAATCGAGAGCTCGTCAAGGTGCCTAACAACCAAGTCAGCAGCACCAAGCTCGTACACTGGATGTTTGCTGGCAACAGCACCACACTTCATATGAGCATCATGTGCAGCCTCCACAGTTTGATTTGAGTTCCCAAACACTATACACCTCTCCGGTATGTATTGTAGAAGTGATGCATAGACAAACATCTCTGGGTCAGGCTTCCCTCTATGAACATCCTCTGCAGCTACAATGACACTAAAAATCCCTTCAATGCCAATGGTACCAATTGCATTCTCGACATATTTTCTCAGCCGTGTAGACACTAAAACCATTGGCACCTTGTAGTGCATCAGGGTATTGACGAACTCCTGTGATCCAGGTCGGAAGCTATAAATTCCCCCTTGCAAAGCGTGATAAATCTCCTCCTTCTGAGAAGCCATTCTCCTCACTTGAACAGGATCTCTTGACTAGCACAAAACTTCTGAAATTGCTTGCTCATTCTTCATTCCTTCAATTCTTTTCAAGATGAAACCTGGAGGAGGTGATTTTCCTTCTTCTTGAGATAGAGCTAACCATGCCTGCTTCTCAAGATCGGGATTGTATTCAGTTAACACACCTTCCCACTCAAATATAGCTGCTAACCATCCACAACCCATCCTTTCTTGTCTAAGCATAGGATTATGAAGAGCTGGATTATCAGCCTTATTCTTCGGTGGCCATAATCCCGGTTTTCTATCTACATCAATGTCAATCCGATACCTGAAATCCTTAGGCATTTTCTCTTCCTCTCTATATGAATGTCCCTTTGGTCAATTCCATTGCTTGGCCTCTTATTGAGGAAATCCTTACACAAACAACTCTTAATCTTTCCAAATTAGAACCAGAAACAAGCTTTTTGCCAAGAAAATCAGCACAAGGCAACCGACATACATCGATTGGCTTTCGTTTACTCGACATATCTTTGCTACAATAACCTCCCAATACTGGCACACGCCTTAAAAGTGATGTTGCACCAATTGATTCAACCATCTTTACTAACTAATCTTTCACCCTCACCACCAAATCTTTAACTTCAAAGACTCAAACTTTTCACCACAAAACCACTCAAATCAACTAAACTGAGCACAATTTCAATGAATCCAACAACCCCAGCTGAAATTTTTTCACTTTCCCAAATCACCACACAAGTAAAGGTACAAAAGGGAACAGTAAAGCAACCCTTTTTATAATAAAGATCGAAAAATGTATTCAATACCCCTAATTTAATAACACAATATAATCCCAATTTCGTGTACAACACACCAAACCCAATATTCAACTCACCGTCTCACGTCAACAGCTCATAAAAGCCTAATTATTCAACGTCATAAATAGATTACTTAGGGAATAAGGAAAGATAACAATTTACCCAAGTAGGTATATACAGAAATAAAAAGGAGCAAAAAGAGAAATTTTTAGATAGTTAAATAGCAGATTAACATATTAGACTTATCCTATTATAAAAATTTGAAATTTGTGAGCAATATTATGCACTGAAAAGCTAGAAAGTTGGTTTTTTAATTATTTTTTTTTAAACAGAAATATTTACAAAGAGATAAAGAGAGGAGGAACCTGAGGTAAATTCTAGAAGAAAGCAAAATACAGAGAAGATTTTTTATTATTTTTTATTATTATGATTTACGAATAGTAGTGGTATTTGGAAAGCGTGTGTATGGGGTTTATAGAAGAAGAAGAAATTGAGGGCGGTTTTTTGGGAGTTTTTCGGATTTGGTGAACCGGGTTGTTGCCGGCCAAAAATTAAACCGCGTCAACTAAGCGACACGTATCGGTTTAATGACGTGTTGCGGACCTTTATTTGCTTTCACTTTTGCCCTTGCATTTTGAGTTAATTTGACTTTGTACCCCATATAATGTTGGGATTATAAAGTTGAACCCCTCTAGGCTAGGGTTGTGAATCGATCCGTATTATTTGAGTTGATTTTGGATGGGATTTCGGATCTTTAAATTTATTATTATGAAATCGGATTTGATACGATTTGGCTCAATTTATGTCCGAACTGATTGGAAATTCGAAATATATGATTTACATATAAAAGATAAGGGTGTCCTTCCAAAAAATATAAGATTTCTTTGTTATCTTTTTCTGTTTTTGCTTTATCTTACTTTTCAATAATAAACGTGAAAAACATAAAATTAATGAGTTTTGTTATTAAAATGGTAGGAGATAACATCTTATAATTATTTATTTTAGCATCTTAATAAGGTGTACGATCCGAACCAAAATTCAAAATATTTATCTGATCCAAACATCAAAATTTGATCCGAACCGATCCAAATTTAATGCGACTCAGACTCGAATTGCAATTTACAAAATCCAAAATTATAATCCAAAAGGTGCTAAATCATATCCGATCCGATTCATAAACAGGCCTACTGTAAGCTATAAGTATACTAAAACATGATTTTCTCACTTACATATTTTTCTTTCTAAGATTTTTTATCACGCTCTTTGGTTTTGTTGTGAATTGAAAGATATATATTTACAATGTTAAAGTGGGAAATAAATACAAACATTAGCTTGATCTGAATATGTGGTTTGTCTTACCCTAGATATCGTTGACTTCTAGAAAGTCGTGGTATAAAGTTACTGATTTTTCCAGATGAATTAGAAATTGGGGATGGTGAACACAGTTTAGAAAAAGTAAACAATAAATCTTGCGGTTATTTGTGTAACAATCGCAAATTTAAATGTTATATTGAGTGTTGGGCACCGTTAATACCCAAATTTGTGTATAAACACGCCAATACACACTTTTTGCATTGGATTCAAGTTGCATCAATAGCCAAATTCGTGATACGTAAGACTCATTAGAAGGGCAAACGTTTCGTATTATGAGTTTCTTCATTTTAAAAACTAATTTTGAGAACTATGATTAAGGGCGCAACGATATCCATCACAGAATTATAGGATTCATGAATGAGGAATCTCCCCATCAAACTCTTCATTTTCAATGAAAACATGAATTTTCAAACGAGAAAAATTAGTGAAAATGGAAAAATCTCATCCAACTATGAGGAAAAAAAAGAGAATTTGGTGACTTGGTGTGACAGATTTGACTAGTACTAGGTCAAAAAAAAAAAAAGAAGAAAATTCCAAAAATTAGATAAGTCTACCAGTAGAATTGCGTAAATCATTCTATGCTAATAATAAATTTTGTATGTCTATTCAATTTTCCCACAAAAGTCAAGATTTTTCTCTTCTCTTTACGTGTTGCAAATGAATCCACCGTCAAAGGATGTGTTGCAGTGGATAAAACTGCACTTCCCTTAATTAGAGGTCTCGGGTTCGAGCCCTAAGTATGAAAAAATCATTGGCATAGAGTGCTTCCTCCTGAACCTGTTCTGAGCTCCGGAACCATAATACGGGCCCGACAACGCATGTTTCACATCAAAGTTCATTTTCAAAAGTCTTTATTATTTTAAGGAAAAAAAATTCTTTAAAAATTCATTTCTCAGATTTGGGACCTCAGAATTCGATTCCGGGCATACGCCCAAGTCCCATATTTTCCTACGGACCCTCCGGGACCGTCAAATAACGGGTCAGGCTCCGGGTCCGTTTACCAAAAATGTTGACCAAAGTCAACTTTATTCACATTAATTATCATAAATTCAACTTATTATCAAGTTTTCACATAAAGGCTTCTCGGCTACGCGTCCGGACTGCGCACGAGGTGAGATAAACAGAGGCTTTCGGGACCTCGGAACACAGTTTTAATTAAAATTAAACGGGATGACCTTTTGGGTCAATCACAAATAAGCTCAATAAAACTGGTCAAACCTTCGAGCGAAAATCTTTAAATCGTGAGTTTATATCGAAAGCTTTTGAAAATATAATCATTTCAAGATAGAGGAAATCTTCTTTGAAACATACTTTTTCAGAATGTATATGTATATATTTTTAGAAAGAGGAATCTTTAAAAAAACATAGTTACTTCAAAATACGTGGTGCAAAATATACTTTCCCAAATACTGCTCTTCCAAATATCATTTGTTCAAAATATACTTTTCCAAATACTGCTCTTTGATAAACCACCGGAACTCAGTCCATAACTCAGAATTTGTCATGCAATGCAGTACAGGGGGAAAGCTCCCAGATCTCAGTCCGTAGTCCCAATTTAAATATGCGATGCAGTACATGGGGAAAGCTCTCGGATCTCAGTTTGTAGTCCCAATTTAAATATGCAATGCAGTACAGGGGGAAGCTCTCGGATCTCAGTCCGTAGTCCCAATTTAAATATGCATTGCAGTACAGGGAGAAAGCTCTCGAATCTCAGTCCGTAGTCCCAATTTAAATATGCAATGCAGTGCAGCAGAGAGAAAACAACCAGAACACAGCAACCACATCACACAAGCCACAACGAGCACAATAGCAAACAACAAGGCAAAATACAAGGTGCGACGATAAGTTCAACATGAGAACTTAAATCAAAATAGTGGCAAAACTCACTCATAAGCAGAAATCACTAGAGGGAAGGCCAAGTACAATGAAACAAAATAACGAGGGGAAAACATAACAAATATAGCAACGATTCACAATATTCAAATCAATAAATAAGGAACTAATCATCCCGGCAAGGCAAACAACTATAACCAATCTCGCCTTCACGAATGAACTCAGCTTCAACAAATGTTCAATAATAGGAAGCACCAAGGAAATACCGCCGATATGGGTGATTGTCAACTAAACCTAAGTAACATTTAAGGGAAAATCATGTAAATCATCATGTACGACTTACGGGCATGCTTGACACCGACATGTAGTTATTCAATTTCTGTTAGACAATTATACGACTAAATGATACTAATTCTAATCAATTAGGCAGTTTGTGAAGAAAATATAGCATACTGGTAAAAGAGGGAAAATGTTCAGTTCAGTCAATTAAGATCACATAATCAACAAATGGGAATCAAAAGCAAGAAAAATCTAATTCAAACATGAGAAGATGAAACTAGCAACCAGGAACTCAATCATAATAGTTAATACTTCATACGCAGGGAATATAGGAACCTAAGAATCCTAAAAGGCTAACCTATTTGCAAATAAGTCTTAGTACGCACTCGTCACCTCGCGTACACGGGCTACAATCAACATAGAAATACTCAAATCCTAAGAGGTAGTTCCCTCACACAAGGTTAGACAAGATACTTACCTCAAAGACAACGACCGGGTACTCAAAAGTAGACCTCTCGGGCGGAAAGACCTCCGGACGGCTCAAAATCAACCAAAAACAACTTCAAAACACACATAAATTGTATAAGGAACTATTTCAAACGATAAAGTTTCAATCTTTATAAAATTATAAAAATCGACCCAAAAGTCGACCCCCGGGACCGCACCTTGAAACCCGAAAATTTTTACAAAATCCGATTACCCGTTCCGATACGAGTTCACCCATACTAAATTTATCCAAATCCGATGTCATTTGGTCATTCAAATCATAAATTTTCATTTTAGAAATTTTCTTTCAAAACCCACAATTCCCTCAACCCAAAACACAAATTAAATGATAAAAACACAAACTAATTCTTAAATATAATCAATTCTAGTTAAAGAACACTTACCCATTCGAATTGTGTGAAGAACCCTCAAGAAATCGCCCAAAACCGAGCTCTAGAAGTCAAAATAGGTTAAAATGGTTAAACCCCGGTTTTGAGTTTTAAAAACTGTTCTGCTCAGGCGTGTAATTATTCGCGACCGCGGAAAATGGTCTGTGATCGCGAAGGATAAAGGAAAAGACTGCCCAGCTGCTCACTGCGATCGCGGGTTCAGTGATGCGATCGCATAGAAGAAGAAATGGCCACTACTGGTTAACCTACTGCGATCGCTGTGGTGTAGATGCGATTGCGAAGAGGAGTATGCGGTCGCATTGAGTGAAGTCTTCAAGTTGTGCGATCGCGAAGCAGACTATGCGATCGTGGTTAAGAAAACTGGGGCTGCTCACAAGGACTCTATGTGATCGCGACTAACCCTATGCGATCGCATAGAAGAACACCATAAATAGATTTTCAACAATTCGAAACTAAGGAAGAAGGACCCGACACCCATCTAAAACACCCCCGAGGTCCCCGGGACCCCGTCCAACCACACACACAAGTCACATAACCTAACACGGACTCGCTCGAGGTTTCAAAACACATAAAATAATACTGAAACGACGAATCAAACCAAAAATCAAACTTAGGAGTTTTCAAAACATCAAATATCAAGACTCTCGTCGAAACCTATCAAATCAACCCGGAACGACATGAAATTTTGCAGACATGTCCCAAATGAAACAACAGACCTACATCCACTCTCGGAATTCCATTCCGAGCCCGATATCAAAATTTCACCTATCGACCGAAATCGCCGAAAATCTAACTTTCACCAAATTACCTCAAATCACCCTACGGACCTCCAAATCCAATTCCGGACGCACGCCTAAGTCCAAAATCATCATACGAAGTTGTTGACATTAACCAAAACTCATTCCGAGGCCGTTTACACAAAAGTCAAACCTCCGGTCAACTTTCATCACTTAAGCTTCCAAAGCTGAAATTTTTCTTTCAATTCGACTCCGAATTACCTGGTAACTGAATCTAACCATGCACGTAGGTCGATATACACAACATGAAGTTGTTTATGACTTTAAACCACTAAACGGAACTTAAATTTCCAAAATGACCGGTCGGGTCGTCACATTCTCCCCCTCTTAAATAAACTTTCGTCCTCGACTTGAATTCATCCACTCACTGATTGTACACTTCTAACACATAATCGCGGGTGATTCCACGTCACCCAAACCCATATAATCTTGACGAAACAATCACAACTGCAATATAGCCCTCGTATCACCACCGATCAGCCTCATACCTCAATTTCTCACCTTCTCCCTATTCTTCAGAAGTCCCGATTCTAAATACATATCCGGAATTAGCCTCAACCAGAAGCATCAACCCAGGTCTACACCCAAAAGGCACGACCACACAATATAGCTCATCACAAATAGGCTCAAATAGCACTTTTGATCACAATATTGCCCGAAATCAACTCAACATTGACAATTGGCTCCACATATGGAAGAACTTTGTTTCCAAACCCCATAATACTGATAATGATGCAATGAACACGAAGACTTCATTATTAAACACCTGAATCACCAATCCACCACTAACACCACCGGGCACACAACTCGCTAACTAAACTAAGGAAACGCATAACAAAATGACCGAATATGAAAATAGAAGCATGTAAAGGAATATCAGAAAAGCCCATAGGCATAACTCTCTATTAATATTGACTTACCAAAAGCAATATAACAAGGAAGAAGCAAATCATATGAACAAATCACAAGGATTATATCCTGATAAAATTTCCACCGCGGTACTCAGCCCGGTCCGAATGTATCGAATCACAATTATCACGAGGACCTCGGCCTTAACTCTAAATCACATATTGAAAACATATCATGCCAATTGAAATTTCTCCCTTAACTCATCTCAGCTGATAGAAGTCATAATACTAATTGAACTTGCATCTCAATTGAGTATCAAATCACAACTTGTAAACAAGGTATTTAGGAAGGATCATATAAATCTCACCATAATGAACAATAAGGGCTCTCCTCTAGTTTCACCACTAGCAAGGATGAACAAAAACATCGGTAGACACAACTACTACTCATAGAATCTCCCAACATAAGCAAACACACAAAAATAGAGTGCGAAACATGAAACTCACTCATAAATGAAACAACAAATAAAGGAACTCGTCCCGACAAGCGTAACTATAACGGAATACGATTGGTGCCCCTCTGTAGCACATCAAAACAAACCTAAGTGATGACATCTGGCACAACGGACTCTAGCCTGCTATATGAAACACGTCAGCGGGTCGGGTCTCCCCACCTTGGCGCCCTCTATTCACATGAATTCCCTGTTGTGACACACCTGACTGAAAACCTGGAATAACCTCTCACCCAGTGACTGATATATCCATACTCAAAAACCTCTCTGCGGACGTAGTTGTAGAAACTGAACCATGCGAGTACTCTGAGACCCATGAGTACCTGAAACCCCATGCGAAGCTGGTAATGCAAACTGAACTGGTTGACCCACAAAACCTCTACCGTGTCGTACCTTGCCTTAGTAATAAGGACCAGTAGATCTCTCTGGCCTATGTGCCTTCTAACTGAAGCAACCAAGCGAGGTGTATATCTGGCAAACTTATTGAATCTAACGGCATAGTTCAATAGTGACATAGCGCCCTAACACAACTGCTCAAACTCCGAGCGATGTATATCCCCAGGGAACTGAAATGAAACCTCCCTCAAAACATCTCCGAAAACTGAACCCCTGCTAGTGAATCTAACTCGGCTAGGTTACCCCAACATATGCTGCCACCACTGATCAACCCACTACTCTGAACCTGAGACGTGTCAAAAGCAATCCCGCTCGTCTCCACAATGCCTGAAGCACGAAGAATATGGTGACACTCCTCCAAGAAACCCTAGGCATCATCTGTCACCAATCCACTGAAAGATGAAAGGATGGTACTTCCTGTACCTCTCAAGTCCAAGGTATTCTTCCTCCGATGCTGCTACCATAACCACGGCTGAACTGAAACCACATGTCGTACTGCCATGACACTGGAACCTGACCAATATGATCTTGTTGCTCTGGAGTGTAGACGGTGGGAGTCCGAACTGCTCTCAGATTTGTAAAGTAGCTGGTGCACCTTGGATCAATCCCGCCTGAGTCACTGTACTAATCATACTCAAACTGCACCCAGGTTTTCCTGAAGTCCGGGGTAGCAACAGGAACCTCCAGTACCTGTCCCCCAACTAGAACTACTGGCGACTTCTCAACGGCTGCTCTGGTAGACATATTACCTGCGGTACGTGCTCCTCGTCGGCCTCTGTCTATGATCCTTGCGATACTTGCTTCGGGGTGACATCATCAGAAACCACAATTCAGGTCCTCACCATCGGTGAGAGAATGGAACGATAATTTCAAACTTCAAGATCAATGAACTCGCACGATAAGAATAAAGGAAGTGAAATCATCCTAATAGTTCTGTAGCCTCTCGAATATAATTACAGACGCCTCAGTACCGATCCACAAGACTCTACTAAACTCTCTTATGACTCGTAGCACCTATGAACCTAGAGCTCTGATACCAACTTGTCACGACCCAAATTTCTCTCCGATGGGTACCGTGATGGCACCTAGTCTTAGGGACTAGGTAAGCCTAACATCTAATCACAATAACAAATATAAAAAGAACTTTAACAATCTCGATAATAGAAATCTTGACTGACTTTGTAATTTTCCAAAATTCAGTAAATACAAGTCATAAGCTCTACAAATATTTCTTCCAAATCTAAATACAACTGTCTAAAAATAATAAGTACAATTGAAATAAACAAGAAGGTGACTCCGAAGCATGCGAACGCAACAACATGTTTACCTTGAGTCTCCTAGTTGATGATCCATGCAGCTACTAACGGTCAATACCTGGATCTGTGCAAACAAAAATGCACAGAAGAGTAGTATGAGCACACCACGGCGGTGCTCAGTAAGTATCAAGACTAACCTCGGTGAAGTAGTGACGAGGACTAGTCTAGACACCCACTGGTCTAATAAGTAAAAGACATAAGTAGTAATGACCGAAACAAAATATTTATCTAAAATCTTCTAATATAATTAACGATAGGAAAAGTGTAAAACGGAAGGAAATGCAGAAATCAATGCAACGGAACATCATAACAGGAAATACGCAAGAAGGAAGGACAAAACGCAAGCCAAAAATCGGGAAAAGAACAACACAATAAAACACTAACATCTCAGCACTGCATCAACTTATTCACATCAAGCCTTAGTAAATAAGCTCAATAAAACTGGTCAACCCTTCGAGTGAAAACCTTTAAATCGTGAGTTTATAGCGAAAGCTTTTGAAAATATAATCATTTCAAGATAGAGGAAACCTTCTTCGAAACATACTTTTTCTGAATGTATATCTATATATTTTTAGAAAGAGGAATCTTTAAAAAAATCATAGTTACTTCAAAATACATGGTGCAAAATATACTTTTCCAAATACTGCTCTTCCAAATATCATTTGTTCAAAATATACTTTTCTAAATACTGCTCTTCAAAATATCATTTGTTCAAAATACACTTTCCCAAATACTGCTCTTCCAAATATCATTTGTTCAAAATATACTTTTCCAAATACTGCTCTTTGATAAACCACTGGAACTCAGTCCGTAACTCATAATTTGTCATGCAATGAAGTACAGGGGGAAAGCTCCCGGATCTCAGTTCGTACTCCCAATTTAAATATGCGATGCAGTACAGGGGGAAAGCTCCCGGATCTCAGTCCGTAGTCCCAATTTAAATATGCAATGCAGTACAGGGGGAAAGCTTCTGGATTTCAGTTCGTAGTCCCAATTTAAATATGCAATGCAGTACAGGGGGGAAGCTCCGAGATCTCAGTCCATAGTCCCAATTAATATGCAATGCAGTACAGGGGGAAAGCTCCCGGATCTCAGTCCGTAGTCCCAATTTAAATATGCAATGCAGTACAGGGGGAAAGCTCCCGGATCTCAGTCCGTAGTCCCAATTTAAATATGCGATGCAGTACAAGGGGAAAGCTCCTGGATCTCAGTCTGTAGTTCCAATTTAAATATGCAATGCAATACAGGGGGAAAGCTCCCAGATTTCAGTTTGTAGTCCCAATTTAAATATGCAATGCAATGCAGTACAGGGGGAAAGATCCCAGATCTCAATCCGTAGTCCCAATTAATATGCAATGCAGTACATGGGGAAAGCTCCCGGATCTCAGTCCGTAGTGCCAATTTAAATATGCAATTCAGTACAGGGGGAAAGCTCCTGGATCTTAGTCCGTAGTCCCAATTTAAATATGCAATGCAGTGCAACAGAGAGAAAACAACCAGAACACAACAACCACATCGCACAAGCCACAACGAGCACAACATCAAACAACAAGGCAAAATACAAGGTGCGACGATAAGTTCAACATGAGAACTTAAATAAAAAATAGTGGCAAAACTCACTCATAAGTAGAAATCACCAAAGGGAAGGCCAAGTACAATGAAACTAAATAACGAGAGGAAAACATAACAAACATAGCAACGATTCACAATATTCAAATCAATAAATAAGGAACCAATCATCCCGGCAATGGAAGCAGCTATAACCAATCTCGCCTAAAAGTTTGCTTCACAAATGAACTCAACTTCAACAAATGTTCAATAATATGAAGCACCAAGGAAATACCGCCGATATGGGTGATTGTCAACTAAACATGAGTAACATTTAAGGGAAAATCATGTAAATTATCATGTACGACTCACATGCATGCTTGACACCAGCATGTAATTATTCAATTTATGTTAGACAATTATACGACTAAATGATACTAATTCTAATCAATTAGGCAGTTTGTGAAGAAAATATAACATATTGGTAAAAGAGGAAAAATGTTCAGTTAAGTCAATTAAGATCACATAATCAACAAAGGGGAATCGAAAGCAAGAAAAATCTAATTCAAACAAGAGAAGATGAAACTAGCAACCAGGAACTCAATCATAACAGTTAATACTTCAAACACAAGGAATATAGGAACCTAAGAATCCTAAAAGGCCAACCTATTTGCAAATAAGTCCGAGTATGCACTCGTCACCTCGCGTACATGGGCTACAATCAACATAGAAAGACTCAAATCCTAAGAGGCAGTTCCCTCACACAAGGTTAGATAAGATACTTACATCAAAGACAACGACCGGGTACTCAAAAGTAGACCTCTCGGGCGGAAAGACCTCCGTACGGCTCAAAATCAACCAAAAACAACTTCAAAATACACATAAATTGTATAAGGAACTATTTCAAACGATAAAGTTTCAATCTTTATAAAATTATAAAAATCGACCCAAAAGTCGACCCCCGGGCCCTCACCTCGGAACCCGACAAATTTTACAAAATATGATTACCCGTTCCGATAAGAGTTCACCCATACTAAATTTATCCAAATCTGATGTCATTTGGTCATTCAAATCATAAATTTTCATTTTAGAAATTTTCTTTCAAACCCACAAATCCCTCAACCCAAAACACAAATTAAATGATAAAAACACAAACTAATTCATGAAATATAATCAATTCTAGTTAAAGAACACTTATCCATTCGAATTGTGTGAAGAACCCTCAAGAAATCGCCCAAAACCGAGCTTTAGAAGTCAAAATAGGTTAAAAATGGTTAAACCCTGATTATGAGTTTTAAAAGTTGTTCTGCCCAGGCGTGTAATGAATCGCGATCGCGGAAAATGGTCTGTTATCGCGAAGGAGAAAGGAAAATACTGCCCAGCTGCTCACTGCGATCGCGGGTTCAGTGATTTGATCGCATAGAAGAAGAAATGGCCACTACTAGTTAACCTACTGTGATCGCGGTGGTGTAGATGCGATGGCGAAGAGGAGTATGCGATTGCATTGAGTGAAGTCTTCAATTTGTGTGATCGCGAAGCAGACTATGCGATCGCGGTTAAGAAAACTGGGGTTGCTCACAAGGACTCTATGTGATCGCGACTAACCTTATGCAATCGCATAGAAGAACACCATAAATAGATTTTCAACAATTCGAAACTAAGGAAGAAGGACCCTACACCCATCCAAAACACCCCCAAGGTCCCGGGGACCCCATCTAACCACACACACAAATCACATAACCTAACACAGACTCGCTCGAGGTTTCAAAACACATAAAATAACACTGAAATGACGAATCAAACCAAAAATCAAACTTAGGAATTTTCAAAACTTCAAATATCAAGACTCGCGTCAAAACCTATCAAATCAACCCGGAATGACATGAAATTTTGCAGACACGTTTCAAATGACATAAAGGACCTAACCACTCTCAGAATTCCATTCCGAGCCCGATACACATTTCACCTATCGGCCGAAATCGCCGAAAATCTAACTTTCGCCAAATTACCTCAAATCACCCTACGGACCTCCAAATCCAATTCCAGATGCACGCCTAAGTCCAAAATCATCATACGAAGCTGTTGATATTAACCAAAACTTATTCCGAGGCCGTTTACACAAAAGTCAAACCTCCGGTCAACTTTCATCACTTAAGCTTCCAAAACTGAAATTTTTCTTTCAATTCGACTCCGAATTACCTGGTAACTGAATCTAACTACGCACACATGTCGATATACACAACATGAAGTTGTTTATGACTTTACACCACGAACGGAGCTTAAAATCCCAAAAGACCTGTCGGATCGTCACAATGTGTTAGGGAATGAAGGTCTTTGGGAATGAATTCCTTAACACTAAAGGGTAGTTCTATAGTGTATACTTCATTAAAGTGATTAATTATAGTGGTGGTAATGAACTCTTGATCCAAGCTCCAGTTACCAACAATATCTGTTAGGCAAAGGATCCTATTTTTGCATCGTCTATGGACTGTAGTTGTGTGAAAAAACTTTGTACTGGCATCGCCTTCATTTATCCATTGGACTCTGGATTTTAACTTATAAAAAACTTCCTCTTGACGAACAATATTGTTGTAGTCATAAATAAGCTTTGTTTCTAGGTTGTGATGGAACATTTGTTTTGGATTTGGATCTATCTTTTGTAAACTTTCAATTCTAGCTATCAACTTTCTTTTTTTAGTGAAAATATTTTGGAAGCAAGTAGAGTTCCATTGTTGGGCAGATTTTTTGAAAGTAGTTACTGCATTGTTGTAATCTAGATTTGAGTGCCATCATGATGACACTAAAAGGTTTAAAATCTGGATGACGCAGCCACATAGTTTCAAATTTAAAGGCATCTTTAGGTTTGTTTGACTGTCGAGTAAGGTGAAGAAGTAGAGGGCAGTGATCCGAATATGTAAGAGGTAGGTGGACTACTTTGGAGTCAGGGCATAGGTCTAGCCATTTAGGGTTACTCATAAATCTATCTAATTTTTCCAGAATAAGAGAATTATTACTTTGGCTTTAGGTTTGTTATTCCATGTGAAATGAGGTCCAATAAACCCTAGGTCTATCATATTCATAGCATTTATGCAATCAATAAAAGCGAACACTCTTTTATTATTTATAGGATTACTCCTAGCTTTTCGGATGCGTTTGTTACTTTATTGAAGTCACCATAAATTAACCAAGGAAGATTGATAATACTAGCCATTTCTTTTAGGTTAGTAAATAAGATATTTTTGAATTTTATGTTATTTTTTGCATATATAACAGAAATAATCCATGTAGGTGAGGATGTACTTACCCGAACAGTGGTATGTATTTCTTGTTCTATGAGTACCATTGGCTCTATTATGACCTCATGGTTGTTCCACAGTAAGGATATTCCTCCGGGAAACCTGAAGCTGGCACCTGGAGAAAATAAATGAATAGCAGTTGTTGCAACAAAACATCATGGTCAGTCAGTTGTGTTTCAGTAAGAGCCAAAACAGATGGCATATTTGCTTGTAAGATGGCGTCCAAATTACGCCGAAAGGTGGGATTGTTTCCACCCCTACAGTTCCGTAGGAGAATCTTCATTTGCAGGGGATTTGTTAAGTTTTGTCCTTGACCTAGTGTCAGGTCCAAGTTCGTCGCAGCAGCTGCGCATAGGTTCACCACATATTGTTGGATTGGCGACCATGCACAAGACCTTATGTTGAGTGATACCTTGCGAATGTTTGGAGGGGTTTGAATTAGAATTCTTTCTTCTATATTTTCGAGAAATGTTAGTGTTAAGCATTCGTCCGTCAGAAATATTGGATTCATCACCTGATCTTGAAGGTTTGGAGGGTTTTCCTCTAGTTTCGGAACCTACGGGGGAGGGGAATTTGCATTTGTTGAATGGAACAATTGAGTTGTTGTTTCCATCTCTAGCACTATTTGCTCCATTGAAAAGTTCTCCATTTGCGCTAGTGTGACTGGTGCATGGAGTAATTGTACGACTTGATTAGCGACAAGTTGGCAAAGTTGCTTAGTAGGTATGAGTGAAAGTTGAAGTTCTGTGGCTGTGTGTTCTTGGAGGATTGCATCAGCATGTTGCCCAGTGTTAGTAGATCCTCCTGCTGGACTGTGTGATTG
>MDKI01074757.1:0-30551 GCA_005239505.1 Nicotiana paniculata
AACTAACCTCGCAGCAGTCACGGAAGTAACAAACAAAGACAATGCAATTGTCGTTCATCTATTTCATTCAGCGATCGACAAGGACAGAAATGAGGTAACTTTCAACAATTTAACCTAGGATTGGAGAAACGAAATCTTAAATTTTTTGCAGAATGGCACCGTACCTGAAGACAAGAAAACAACTCAAGCACTTCACCGCAAAGTGCACGGTATTGCCTCATTCGTAACTCATTATATCGCAAGATGTTCGGAGGACCCCTAGCAAAATGCCTTGGACCTAACCAAACGGAGTTCGTGATGAAAGAAGTCCACGAAGGACACTGTGGAAATCACTCAGGGGAGAGATCCTTGGTAAAAACCCTAATAAGAGCTGGCTACTATTGGCCGAAGACGGAAGAAGAGGCCAAGAACTTCGTATCCAAATGCGACAGATGCCAAAGGTTTGCCAATAACATGCATCGACCAGAGGAATTATTGCATCAAATAATATCCTCATGGCCCTTCATGAAATGGGGTCTGGACATAGTGGGACCTCTTCCCACAGCTAAAGGGCAGGTACTATTTTTGCTCGTGATAACCGACTATTTTACAAAATGGGTAAAGGCAGAAGCGTTCAAACAGGTGCGAGAAAAGGAAGTTAAAAGCTTCTTATGGAGAAACATAATATGCTGCTTTGGGATACCAAAGGAGATCGTGTGTCATAATGGCCCACAATTCATAGGCTCGCAAATCACAGAATTCTTCGAAAGTTGGCAAATCAAACGGATCACTTCAACGCCATACCACCCATGGCTAATGGTCAAGCTGAGTCAACGAATAAATTCATCATCAACAATATAAAGAAGTGGCTAGATACAGCCAAAGGAAGCTGGCCTGATGAGTTATCAACGGTACTATGGGCATACAGAACAACTTCAAAAACAGCCATGGGAGAAACTCCGTTCGCACTTGTCTATGGCTCAGAAGCCTTAATACCTATGGAGATTGGCGAACCAAGCATAAGGTTTACAATAGCCACGGAGGAAGAAAATGACGACGAATTGAGGACCAATTTGGACCTGCTCGAACCACGGAGAGAAGCTGCACTAATACAGATGGCAGCTCAAAAAAAAATCCTAGAGCGTTATTACAACCGTAAAGATCATCTCAGGTACTTCAATATTGGGGACTTCGTCCTCAAAAAAGTCTTTCAATCAACGAAAGAAGCAGGCGTAGGAAAGCTAAGTTCGAACTAGGAAGGACCCTACAAAGTCCGAGGCATAGCTGGGAAGGGCGCCTATGAGCTGGAAGTTATGGACGGCAGAATCGTACCAACAAGTTGGAATGCCATCCACTTGAAGAAGTACTACTTTTAAGGAAAAGAAGTACCCCCGGTCAGGTATCACACGTTCGATTTTATTTTGAACATTTAAAATTTTACTAACCTTTTTAGATGATAGGCATAAAGCTAACCCATCACCAGATGATGATATTAGACCTGAAAAGACGCTAGGAAGTATCTGAATTCCTGGTCTAGGGTTACACTTTCTGATGGACGTTTTAAAGGGTTAAGCAGTCATCATCTAAAAATATATACCTTCGAGTCCCGCATGTTTTTCCTTTTCAGGAAAAGAACCACAAGGAAGGAATACTCAAGTGCTCGAGATTTCATTCTTCAAAGCTCAAACACTTGGGGAACTATACAGTATGGAAGGCTAAGACGAAGCAAATAAGACTATAAAAAAGTCAAAACTCAAGCCTAAAGATCCATCTACCCAACAAGTCAAGTGATACGAGCAGAATCAAAAGAGCCGAAGACTCAAATACAAAGCCTGATCCAAAAAACCTTCGAACATGTTCAAGTTGAAAGGCAAAATATTAGCTACGAGGAAGAAATGCACATCTTTGTACTTATTCAAAAGAAAACTGTTGTAACTAAAAATAGTTACGAAATCTTTCTACTCACATGTAAATCTGTTATCAAATAAAATAGTTACGGATGAAAAAGCATTTCCTCGGGATCATTGAAAACTGTTACGAACGAAAAACAGTTGTTCTCTTGTATTAACTCGAAAAAATTGTTACATACGATAAACAGTTACGAAATACAAGTGTACATCAAATCTATTAAAAGAAAACAGTTGCAATATGAGTTTTAGACGATACTCGAACACATGTAAAATGTTGTGGAAGTTCAAACAAAAAACTTTCCTCAGAAACATTCTTAAACATGTGAAAAATTCCTATCACTCTATTGCATTATTACACCATTATGAAGTTGAGACGTCTTCTTCATTAAGTGTCGATCAAAAAGGGCACCCTTTCATAAATTTTGCCTACTATAAAAAGGCACACATTTTATATGATACCGTGCCTATTACGAAAAGGTACGAGTAATCTAAAGCTAACTATATGCAAAACTCAGAGGTAAAACTAAACCTCGAAAAATAATGCATGCAAAAGACTTAAAGAGTAAAACAGAGACTCAGTAACAAAAGTCATATTTTGCATTGATATGATAAAACGGCTAAGTAGAAACTAAGTATTAAATTTATACTTAGTTGTATATATTGTATTTACATTAAGGTGCCCTAAGTTGTCAGTTGGGGACTTTAAAAGAGCCAAACTTACCCCCGATGGAGCTGGGGGTAACCACCAATCAAATAAAAAAAAGAAGGGGAACCAACATCTTAGTTGTCTTTAGAAGGGGGATCAACTTCTTCGCCTGCAGAGGAAGCAGGAGCAGCTGAAGACGAGGGGACTTGAGCAGCAGAAGCCTCACCTTCGGGTAAAGAGAGATTCTGACCTTGTTGAGCTTTCTCCATGGCTTCTTTGATTTTAGCTATTTCAGCGTTAAGGTCGAAACCCTCTTGACTCATTTTCGTCAATGTGTCAAGGCGAGAGTTCACATACGCCCAACTGACATCGACAACTGCCGCCTCCTCAAGATCTTGGTAATCATTCTCCCATATCATAATCTTAGCTCTCAGCATGTCCCTCTCAGCCTTAGTAGCATCTTTGGCGACCTTTAAAGGTGCAACAGACCTCTCCAGGAATTGAATTTTGTCCAAGGCATTGCGAATATCCTCTTGGGTCTGGGTCAGAGACTGCACAAGCTCGCCCGAATACTCTTCTTTATGATCCAGCAAGGCTTTTAAACTCCTAGATTCTTCTGAGGCACGGGACAGCTGCTCGGCAAATTAAGACTCAAGAATGCTCTTGTCTTTGTCCGCCTGGTTAGAAGAAGCCTTCTCCACTACCATGACTCTCATCTGCCGCTCCAAGGTACATTTTTCTTCCTCTAAGGCCTCCATGTCGAGCCTTAAGCATTCATATTTCCCCTTCCAGTTATCAACTTCAGCACGCCACTCCTTATTTCTTACTCCGTGTTAGAAACCCTTTTCATGAGCTCCATGCCTATAAGATTGATCTACAAAAAGAAATCAGTTAAATACGACAATTACATGTATGAGCATGAAATGCAAAAGAATATACTTTACCTTCAAATATGTATGCATGACCTCATTAGCCCAGGTAAGAGATCTGTGGCTATCCAGTTTGGTCCTCTATGTTGGGCCTATCAAGGGCTTCAGCCACACCTCAGGCTGACCGGATTTCTTAAAAAGACTCCCACCAGCTGGATCCTCTATTAGAACTTGTCGCATCTCCCTGCTGGAAGACCCTACTTCTCTGACAGAAGGCACGGAAGCAGGCAGATATGTAGAAGCCACGAGCACGGAAGTCTGGGGAGCTGAGAAAGCCACGGGCAAGGTAGTAAAGGAAGCAGTAATAGCCAAGGGAACAGAGTAGGTAATAGGAGAATATGAAGGAACCTCTCTAAAAGGAGGAAGAACGGTCAAGGGAGCTTCATTAACATCAGGGTCGAAGCCTTCGCGAAACAGATGATCCACAGAATCATGCGCAGGAGAGAGGGAAGCATCCTCATAGGAAGAAAGTCTAACATCATGCACGAAAGACACTTCCACGGGTGTAGACTCATCGTCTAATATCACCCTCCTTCTAAGTGACATGTGCACCAAGGAGTCCTTCTATTCTTCTTCTTCTTCTTCTTCTAAGGTCCTAGACCCACCAACCTTCCTCTTCGAAGAAGAAGAACCAGTAATAATTTCCTGGGCCTGAGCCAGGGACATATTGGAAATAGACACAGCAGACACTCCACGAATAATAAACCCTGTAAAAAATAAAGGGTTAAAATGAGAAAGAGATTCGAGCAACGAAAGAAACGAAAACAAAAGATTCACTTACCGTGAGTTTTCACTTTCCAACCGTATTTCCCGGAGAAGTAGTTCCAAGACATTTCTTACAATGGAGCAATCGACAACAACTTTTCTACCCAACCACGGATACCAGAGACATTCTCAACAGTACCCATGATTGTTGAAAGAAGAAAAAAAATAGCTACAGTGTTAATAAAACACTTAAAGCAAAAAGGAAGAATAACGAATGTGAGCTAAAATGTACTCACGTGCACGATTCCACTTCTCCGGGAAGGGAAGATTTTCTTCACCTACTAAACCAGCAGTGGCGCAACAACGTACCGAAGGTACCAACCTCTATCCTTATTGTCTTCAAGGGTTACCAACACTCATTTACTCCTGGCAGCCAGAGTAAAAATCCCTTGACGAAATAAGGCAGGAGAATAAAGATGAATGAGATGATTAAAGATAAAAGGAACTGAGGATAAAGTAGTTAAACATCTGAGACACGCAACAACCCGCCACACAAGAGGACCAACTTGTCCTAAGCAAATTTTGAAGAAACGTCAGAATTCGATGATGACTGGATCAATAGGAAGTTTAAACCCTAAAGTAAAAGGGTAGGTATAAACGTAAGAATACCCCGTCTTGTAAGACGTTATTCTTTGGTTCTCATTTGGAATGATGATAGGAAAATCAGACTTCCAAGAACATTCCTTGCGAACAAGGGGAACTAAACCTTCAGTAATAAGGGTAGGGTACCTATCAGAACTATCAAGGGATAATGACTGATCAACAAGGACCTGACTATCCCTAGTAAAGGTAAACTCAGCAGGAATCTGGGAAGAAGAAGAACCTCTTAAAGGAGTAGAGCCTAAACTCCTCAGTCTACCACCTCTCTGGCTCCGCGTCGGAGCAAAAGAAGGGGTCAAATCATCCACATTTATCACTCCTTGAGGTTGGTTCGATGAAGACATATTTACGAAGACAAGAAAAAAAAAACTCTTTAAAAATAAAGAATACAAGTTAGAAGTGTTTCGTGAAAGTAAAGAAAAGAAAAAAGGTATTTATACTTGAAGAAAACCGCCAAACATGAGAAAAAACAATGATGAGAAAGTCATAATTGAAGGTGTCACTTCGTGACTGATGCAGCCGCAAAAAGCCCTAAAAGGCGCCGAGTAACTTCAGAACCAATCCAGAGGGAACACATGGCTTGAGCATTATATAGAAGTGACAAATGACGCCTATGTTCAGAGAAGGATACAATGTTTCGAGGTGAAACGGCAGAAAAAAATTCCTGCCATAAATGCGTATCCGCTTACCAAATATTAATTGATAACTAAATGGTAAGTGGGGGGACTATCTGTATTGGTAAAAAAGAGTTTCACACGCATGATAATTCTTGATGACTCAGCTGGCTACGTGGACCATGGAAAGCATGATAGCTGGACATGATTCTATAAAGAGGTGCGAAGCAAAGAGACACGACTCAATAAACCTACGGATTAATCAGGTACGAGAAACTCAACCTGATTGAGGCAAGGAAGAGACACGATTAGAATGAATCTAGACAAATCTATGGGCAGATTCAGAGACCCTCAATTAATGACTCACGCCTTACACAACCTTCATGCAACAATTACGGTCATTCTATGTAACGTCCAATTAATGTAATAATTAGTCATTAATGAGCGATCATTGTAAGAGGGGGACGTTGTATTAAGAAATTCCCTATATAAGGGAATAAAATATAACTTTTAAGGGCATCTGAACTTCGAAGACAATACATTTTACTTTTCTGTGCATCATATTATTGTATATTTACTTACTCCTTTTTATTTATTATTATTTCCTGGATTATCAAAAACCCGTGTTCATCCCAAAAATAGCTTTGGTCAAAGGATCTAATTCTTTGGTTAAACAAAAAGATCCAGAGGTACATCACTATATTCTCAATATGAGAATTTCTCTATGAAGGAAGGAGAGACCATCCAAGAGATGTACACTAGGTTCACTACTCTAACAAATGAACTAAAATCTCTTGGAAGGACTATCCTTGAAGAAGACAAGGTTGAAAATTTTTTGACAAAGGTTCTGCCAATCTCTTGGGCGAGTAAGATCACTGCTACTCGGGAATCCAAGAACATGGCAACCCTCAGATTGGATGAGCTAATTTGAAATCTCACTGTCTATGAACTTAGAAGGCAGACAACGAAGATGGATGCTCCCAAAAAGGAAAGAAGTATGGCACTAAGAATCAGTGAGAGAATAGATATGGAGGAAGATGAAATGGCAATGATCACCAAGGAATTCAGAAACTATTTCATCGGGAAAAATGGCAGCTCAATAGGTGTAAACTCCAACAAGGCAAAGGCACTAGAAAAACCCACACACGAGGGATGCTACAAATGTGGAAAAACTGATCATCATATCAAAAACTGTCCTCAGTGGGAAGTTGAATGGAAAAGGGAAAGATTTGAACGGAGGAGCCGGAAGAAGGAACTGGTTCATCCCAAGAAAAACACAACATCAACAAAAGCTATGGTTGCTGCTTGGGGAGAAAGTTCAGATGAAGAATCAGATGATGAAGATGGAGATGAGCAAGCACTCATGGAAATTGGTGAATCAGATGAGGAATCATAGGTAAGTATATCTCATCTCAAAACCAAGATTAAGTTCTTATCCAAAGAAAAACTCTCTGAATTATTACTTGACTTCATTGATGATTCTGAAGAAATAAATAAAGAAAAAGAACAGTTGTATAATTAATGTGTAATGTTAAAATCAAAGTGTAAGAACATGGAGCTCACTAAGTGAATCTGTAAATGAAAACACTGCCTTGAAGAACAAGGTTCATCCACTTGAAACTAAGGTCCTAGAGTTAAAATCTGAAAATTTAAAACTGAAACTAGGAACTAGCAAGAAGACAACCGAAAACTCTCAACTCATGTTAGAAAAAAATGTAGGCAGACTAAATGATGAGTTGTATAATAGAGATGAACAGATAAGAATGCTAAAAGAGGAACTTGGAAAGGTCAAACATGAACTGGATCGAACATGCAAATGGAATAAATCTTCTGATGCCTTGACATGGCTTCAAGAAAATCACAGTAGCAACAGAAGAAGACTTGGCTTTGGGAGTCAACTACCTAAATGGGATCCCAAAAGTAAGTACCTCACACTTCCTGAGAATAAAATCTGCACCCATTGTGGTAAGACTGGTCATTACAAAATTGAATGCAATGCAAAAGAGTAGGCCGGTCAAAGGAATAAAAGTTTTGTTTGAAAGAAAAATTGGCTGCCAAATTGGGCCAGAAGAAGATTAATTCATCCTTTTTCTCATAGAAAAGGACCCAAACTAGTTTGGGTTCTTAAGACTAACCCATGATTTCCTCTTGCAGGTTCAAGTGAAAGGGAGCATTCAAATATGGTACTTGGATAGTGGCTGCTCAAAGCACATGACAGGGAGCAAGGAACAGTTCCTTTTACTTGAAAACCTCAAAGGAGGAAATGTCCCCTTTGGAAATAGGAAGAAAGGTGAAATTATTGGGGTTGGTAAGGTAGGTAAGGATGACACGTTCCATTGAGAATGTTTACTTGATAGATGGCTTGAAATATAGCCTAATCAGTGTGTCACAACTGTGTGACAGAGGTAACCTGGTTGCATTCACTTCTACAAAATGTTTTGTGATTAATCTTATCACCGACAAGATTATTTTGTAGGGAAAAAGAGTGAATAATATTTATATCATAGATCTTTCCACACTATCAGAAAACGAATTAAGTTGTTTGAGTGTGTTGGACTTTGATCCCCTTCTTTGGCACAAAAGACTTGGACATGCTGGTTTAAATCAACTCAACAAACTAGTCTCCAAGGACCTAGTGATAGATCTCCCTAACATTAACTTCAAGGAAGACAAAGTTTGTGAGGCTTGTGCAAGGGGGAAGCAGGTAAGATCATCTTTCAAAATCAAGAAAATGGTAAGTACCACCAGGACGATGGAACTGGTCCATATGGATCTATGTGGTCCTATGAGAACATTAAGTAGAGGTGGTAAGAGATATGTAATGGTGCTTGTTGATGACTATTCTAGATTTACCTGGACACTGTTTCTAATATCTAAAGATGAAGAATTTGACATGTTTACTTCTTTTGTTAGAAAAATACAGAAACAATTAGGAAATCAACTTGCATCAATAAGGACTGATCATGGCACTGAATTTGAAAATGCAAAGTTTGCTGAATTTTGTGATGAACATGGCATAGATCATAACTTCTCTGCCCCTAGAACTCCACAACAAAATGGAGTTGTTGAAAGAAATAACAAAACCCTTGAAGATATGGGTAGAACCATTCTTCTTTATAGTAAACTACCTCATAGCTTCTGGGCAAAAGCAATAAACACTGCATGCTACATCATAAATAGGTGCATGACTAGACCACTTGTAGAGAAGAATCTCTATGAGTTACTTAAAGGGAGAAAGCCCAGTATATCCCATCTTAGGGCTTTTGGTAGTAAGTGCTTTGTGCACAACAATGGCAAAGACTCCCTAGGTAAGTTTGATCCCAGAAGTGATGAGGGAGTATTCTTGGGATATTCTTCACATAGTAAGGCTTATAAAGTGTATAACAAAAGAACTATGTGTGCTGAAGAAAGTGTGCATGTTGTTTTTTATGAAACTAACATTCTCTATGAGAGATAGAAACAAGTAGATGAAGAAATTGGGCTGGTCAGAAACTCAGACCAAACTGGAGCGTCACTGGAGGAAAGAACGGGTGATGGAACAGGTTCCTCCATCCCAGGAAACATGCTAGGGGGAACTGAGAAACAAACTAATTTCCAAACCTCATTGGAACCTGTCCCTAATCCTACTCCTCAGCAACAAGACACTGTAGGATCTTCAAGTAATACCCAATTGGTTGTAAAACCACACGGATATCAAAGCTCACACCCCATGGAGAACATTATAACCGATCCAACATCTGGAATCAGAACCAGATCCTCTTTGAAAAATCTGTGTGCATTTGATGCTTTTCTATCCTTTATTGAACCTAAAAATATTTCCAAAGCTTTGCAAGATGCAGATTGGGTAAATGCAATGCAAGAAGAACTCAACCAATTTGAAAGGAGTCAAGTTTGGCATCTGTTACCCAGAACCTTTGATATCAGTGATTGGCACAAAGTGGGTATTCAGAAACAAACTTGGTAAAGATAGAACAGTTAAAAGAAACAAGGCAAGATTGGTGGTTCAAGGATACAGTCAGGAGGAAGGAATAGACTATGATGAAACCTTTGCTCCTGTGGCGAGGTTGGAAGCAATTAGGCTCCTCATAGCCTTTGCTGCTTACATGGAATTCACCCTTCACCAGATGGATGTCAAGAGTGCCTTCCTGAATGGTTATCTCAAGGAAGAAGTGTTTGTAAAGTAGCCACCGGGGTTTGAAAACAAGGAGAATCATAATCATGTGTACAAGCTTGACAAAGCACTGTATGGACTCAAGCAAGCTCCAAGGGCATGGTATGAAAGGCTTTCAAAATTCCTGCTGGAGCATGACTACAAGAGAGGTAAAATTGATAGCACCTTATTCTTGAAGGAAAAAAGATAAAGATCTCTTGGTAGTGCAAATATATGTAGATGACATAATCTTTGGGGTAACTTCTGAAAAGCTAAGTAAAGAATTTGGTAAACTAATGGGGAGTGAATTTGAAATGAGCATGATGGGTGAGCTTAACTTCTTTTAGGCTTACAAATTAAACAAAATTCAAATAAAACTATGATCCATCAGCAAAAATATGTGAAAGAATTTCTTAAAAGATTTAAAATAGAAGACTCAAAGGAAATTGACACTCTTATTTCAACATCCACAAAACTAGATGTAGATGAACCTGGTTCATCTGTCGATCAAAAGTTGTATAGAGAAATGATTGGTTCATTGTTGTATCTTACTTCCAGTAGACCTGACATTGTCTTCCGCATAAGGCTTTGTGCAAGATTTCAGGCTAATCCAAAGGAATCACACTTAACTGCAGTGAAGAGAATCTTGAGATACCTTAAAGGCACCACATACCTCTGTCTTTGGTATCCTAAAAGTAGTAATTTTGATCTTGTGGGATATGCTGATGCTGACTATGCATGCTTTTTGGTAGATAGAAAGAGTACCTCAAGATGGAACACTTTATGGGCTCATGTCTTGTGTCTTGGGCTACAAAGAAACAAAATTTAGTAGCTCTATCTACTGCTGAGGCTGAGTATGTGGATGCAGCCTCATGTTGTGCTCAATTACTATGGATTAAGCAACAATTGATGGATTTTGGCATAGAGGTTGGATGCATTCCTATCTTCTGTGATAACACTAGTGCTATTAGTATGACAAAGAACCCCGTCCATCATAAAAGAACAAAGCACATAGATGTTAGACACCATTTCCTAAGAGACAACTATGAGAAGGGAATGATCTCTATTGAATTCTGTGTTACTGACAAACAAATTGCTGACATCTTTACTAAGGCACTAAGTAGAGAGAATTTTGATAGAAACATGTTAGAACTAGGGATGATTAAGATCACCTAGTGGAACCAATTCAAAACACAATGAAAAAAAATGATTTTTTCTGCTAGGAGTTCTGAAAGGTATAAATAATCAGAATAATAGTTGCTCCGTCTCATGCCTTAAAAGGCATACTCTCTTGCCATGTGTTAATATGACTCCTTGGTTACTAATGATGTTTTTCTATTTTTGTAAATTGAGGATTAATCAAGAGATTCTAACAAGATGAACCTGGTTCATCGCTGTTGGTTCATCTGACAGACAAGGTATGTGCTCATCACTATACACATATTGAAATATCAATAGTTACTCATGAGCAAGACTTTATCTATAATAAGCCTTTACAAAATCTAGTACCTATCCTAAATTCGAACTAGTTCCAAAGAGTCGAATCAAATTAAAATAGCCTAGATTATAGGGGAGTCATAACCGTCACTTATCACCTGACACTCCTAAACCGATTATACTCCCACTTGACCAAAATTACATCCTTTGTGTATTTATTAACCAAGCCTTTAAAACCCCATCATCACTTCTCTAATCCTTCACCTTTTTCTTAAAGCCATAACCGTCGAAACCCTTTCAACCTTATACTCAAACACCTCGATCCTGATCTTCTTTAACAAAAATCATCACCATGGCTAACACTTCATCCTCCTCAACCACACCTGACTACAATATCACTCTTGAAGATACTGGTTCCACCCCATCTCAATCAAATTCTTCCACCCCATCTCAATCACATCCCACCACCCCTAAAAACAACCTTGTTCCGTCTCCTCCAATCACTCATGTTGTACAACCAGCCCAAATTCAGAACCCAGAAGAAGGCGTGTGAAAATGCTCGCCAGAAAGACTGTGGCCTCTGGCTATCTAGCTAGGAAATTGAACGCAAAACTTCAAGTTATCCAGGACCAAGCATCTGAGAATTCCAATGACTCTTTCAAGTCCGCCAATGAGGGGGAAGCAACTGGTTCGTCTGATTTTGAACACGTAACATCTAAAATTGGGTCTGAGCAGTCACTTCTGAAAATAGGTTTGTTTTAATTGGGTCTGTAGTGGATGTGGAGATTCCTGATAGGAGAAGAAGAGGCTGTAAAAATGACTCTGAGAGTGAGGGAGAAATAAGTACTATGAGGGGAATAGGGGAAGGAGGTACTCTATTGGCAATTTGTGGGACTGTCCCAGTGGTGTTGAAGAAGGTTCCAAGTATTTAGGGGGAACTAATTCTAGAGAGGTTGCGGAGGGGCTGGAAAATCTTCAACATGTAACCGATGAACCTGGTTCATCCATTGAAGAAACTTTGGCTGATCTTATGAGAAAGTTAGGGGAGAGCTATAAACCCAAAAAGAAGAAGACACAGAAGACCAAGAAAGTTGATCATCCAGTGGAAAGCAAGAAGAGAAAATCCACACCCCCTGCTGATGCTTCCATTCCTAGAGGTCGCACCACAAGGAGTGCAATTAGGCAGAGTGAAGAGGAGTTGCAGAAAGCTTTAAGGGAGAGTAGGAGAAAGAAATCTGAAAAGGGGAAGTCAAAAGTGTTTGAGCCCTCAGAGGCTATTGATGTTGAGGAGATGAACCTGGTCCATGAAGAGGAACAAATGGCAGAAGTTGAGTTTGAGACACCCAAACCAAAGAAGGCCAAGACTTCTTCGAAGAAGTCAGCATATGTGTCTGCTACACCCTCGATTGTTGCTAGGAGGACTAGGTCCATAAAGAAATCAAAGAAGGCTCAGGTTGATGATGATGATGAGTGGAGTGGTGAAGAAGTAGAGGATTCTGGTGGAGAGACAGACAAATTGACAAAATTTGGGAAGAGCACGATACTAAAGGGAAGGTTGCTAAAGGATCTTGAATAATCAGGTATGATTTACCTTGTGGACACTCTGGAAGTACAGGGCTGGAAGGACTTGGTCCTTCAACTTGAAGGCAGACTGGCCAGGAGTGAGATTGTCGAGTTCATGGCAAAGGCAGAAGTCAAGGATGGCAGTTTATCCAGTCAGGTAAAGGGGGTTAGGATCTCCTTCGATTCCAAGGAGTTGGGTGAGATTTTAGGGATTCCCGCTGAGGGATATGATAATTATACAAGACAACGGTGGCCCAACTTGGATGGCCTTCCTTCTGCATTGCAAATCACCAAGAGGTTCAGTGATAATGCTGAAGAAGTGGAACCAATGGTTATGTTCAAAAGCGAGATGACACCTCAACACAAAGTGGTTTTTGAGTTTGTAAATAAATTCATATTGCCCAAGCAAGAGAGGAGGCACATAGAAAACTATACGGATTTAACTCTCATGGAGTGCCTAGACAGTGGAAGGCAAATCAACTAGCCCTCTTTCATAATTTAGTTGCTGGACAGGGTGGTAAATGGCTCCAAGGATCATGCTATCCCATATGGGTTCATCCTAACGACTATGTTGGATCACTTCAAAGTGCCCGTGAAGAAAGCAGAAATGGCCACTGTCAAGGACCATTTTGGGAAGAACACGCTTCTGACATGCGATTATGATGTGAACGTTCCTGACGATGAACCTGGTTCATCAAGGAAAACGCCTGTGAATAGCAAGGTCAGGGAACTTGTGCATGAAGGTGGGGTTAAGGATGCTGAAATCCTTCACCTGAAGACCCCCCTTACAGAGGTTGAGGCTGAGCGGGATGCTCTCAGATCTGAACTGGCAAATAAAAAGGAGAAGAATGCAGGATTCTTCAACAAATTCTCTCTCTTCTCCAAGAAAAGAACCTAACCTCCACCCATTCCCAGCCTTAGGTGTCCAGTGCCGTCCCTCACCCCTCTACGACCCAGTTCGGGATTTTTTTTGCTATCTTTTGCTCATGATTGTAACTGTTTTAGTTCTTTATGTGTATACTGCTTGAACCATGCTTTTATCAATGAATTGTGTTATTTTTTCTCTTACCCATTGTGTCTCACTTTCCTTGATAGTTTACATCCTTGGTTTACTATTGATGATTAATACATGTTTGCACTTGCAGTTTCCTCAGTGGCCATGAGTAATTATTATAAATCTGGTAATTTTAACACTTTGCAACTTTTCGATGATGACAAAAGGGGGTAGATGTGCTATATTGAAAATTGTGATATTTATAACCTAATGAACCTGGTTCTTTATGATAAATGATTAATACTATAAAAAGTGTCAATGTTGGATTAAAGTGATTACAGGACTAAGCACAAAGTTTGTTATCATCAAAAAGGGGGAATTTGTTGGATCAAGAAGCTGAATGGTTTTGAAGATTGACAAATGAACTCAGAGTTGAACCAGGTCCATCACTGGATACATAGACATGCATAGTAAATGGCACGTGAGGTGATCGCAAACAGGAGATAAGCAGAATTAGTGATATGAGGATATATCTCCTTGTCGAAAAGGTTGTAAATTGATAGGGAGATGGACTCCTTTTTCAATAAGGACAGAATCAAGATAGAAGAGGATCTAGGGAGTTTAGATCAACTAGAACTCTTCCACCAAGGAAGAGTTGCATCCGAATTGGAAGAGCTGCATCCGAATTCTAGTATATCTCATTTTCTACTAATCTTATATATTGTCAAGTGTTCTTATTGAACAGGAACACACAAAATAGAAATTTATCAAGAATTGAGAGCAAAATTCGTGAAGAAATTTTGCAAGCAGTTCGAGCCAAATTGGAGAGTGCGAATCTGTAGCTACTTGAACCAGCTAGAAGAACCAGTTCCATTTGTTTTCTTTTAGTATAGTTTATTTGTAGTAGGTGATTACAAATTATACCTTTCAGATTTATCTAGAAGCAATTGTAACAGGTACTGAGTATTCAAGTTATAGTTAACTTGAAGGGTGTCGCAAATAGCTAGAGGCTAGTTTGCCACAAAGGGTTAGAGTTAATCCTTAGGCTTACAAAAGAGTTTATTTTGTAAATGTTGTTTGGTTCATTGATTTAGTGAAGAGTTTGGGAAAATACTACTGGAAAGTAGGTCGTGGTTTTTTCACCTTTTAAGCCAGGTGTCTTCCACGTAAAATTGTTGGGTTCTTTATTTTCTGCAATTATTATTCCACAAACTGTAGGAGTTGGAACACATAGAAGAACCTGGTCTTTCTATAACTACTGCACGTGAAAATTGGTCACCACACAAATCACCCCCCTCTTGTGTGGTATTGACATAGATAAATAACACCATTTCTCCTTCGAGTTACCATGTTTAGGTTGAAGCCTTCTTCCTTATTTCCTCAGCTAGTGTTTCATTATAGTACTTAGGGATGACCTTCTGACTCTTGTAAAGCTCTGAGCTTATTACATCGTATACTCAACGGAGCTTTTGATGTTCTTCCTCGCTTATAATTATTCGTAGTTACTTATCTCCACGCTCTTCTGCTTGCAGGGTTGCTTTTGAACTAATATTTTGACTGTCTTCCCAGTGGCATTCTCCTTTATTCCCCTAACACTCATACGGTACCTTTAACTTCCTCAACTCCTATCTGAATATATCTCAAGTATTACAATGTCAAAACTGCGAGGTTGAATTTACTATATTGGGTTTTACTATGTTTATCTTACACGATCTTTTAATTTGTCTGCAACCCCTTGTCTAGCCATACCTAGGCTCTTCCTGAATAAACTACTAACTACTCGGTGGCACATTCTCGTATCAATATTCCACGTAATCTTTCTTGGGTTATTTCTTTTGTCTTAACTTATCTTTCGCACTGGCTACTTATCTATCAATAACATCCCAGGCATGAACCCTTACTTTATTTCCTTGACGTCACGTTTGCATAATATTTTGGCATCGTAACATATCTGTAGGATTTGAATAAGTGCAATCTCATCCCTTTCTTATATTTATCGCATTATTCCTTTACCATTCCATAATTACAAGAACCACTTAATTTTGATTTAATGCCACATCACTCCATATTCCCTCCTTTATGGGAGTATTAAGAGTTCGAGCGGCGATAATCTACCTATAGATGTTTTACCTTTTCATCATTGGAGTCTTTTCACATCATCGATGACCCTTACTCGCCTTGTGGTAATCCGTCTGTACCAAGGATAACAAAATTCCTTACTCGCGAGGGTGGCACTTAGTATAACTGGAACATACAGTCCCTTAAACTTAACTTTGCTCACATTGCTTGCTTTAGGGAAGCGTTTTCCTGAATGACCATTCTCTGAATTTCTCATGAATTCTTCTGTTGTCCATTCTATTATCGCCGGAATGAAATCTGAAATTCTCACGATGCCGACCATAATCAAATCACTCAGTCCCTAATTCATATTTAGTTTATCTTGTTCACCATCCCATATTGATTTCTATTATTCTGGGTCTAACTTTTCCTTCTGGTAGTCGCGTTAGAGTCATGAACTTATTTCTCGAAATGAGGATATGACTTTATAGCCTATATTCCTTTGTTGTCTCAAGGCCTGTCACCTTTCATCTTTTCCTTCACTTAACTATAAACTCTATAATTCTGTCATCTTTTTGATCTACCATTATCATCCATGTATCACTTCTTACTCATAATGCTTCATTAACTCTTTTCTTATTTCCCGCTAACATTGAAGTCTATCACTTTATTCAGAAAACTTCGAACAAGACATTCTTTTGCTTTTAGCTCCCCTTGCTCCATCCATTGGCTCTTCGAGTTGCCTAACATTCTCTCTCTATTAGGGACGAGATCCATACTAAGATAATATTAATCCCTTCAAGGCTTCTAGTGCCTATATTTGTAAACATTTTTGAACATTCTAGTATTCATATCTAGCTATATTGTACTAGAGTGCACCATCTGGATGTCTCATAAGGACATCTATTAGCACCTTTGTTATATCCTACGGAAATGTTAACTAACACAACCAATCCACCCACCATTTTGGGTTACTCTAACCCCAGCCATATTCTGATATCTTGTCCTTCTCTTAAACTATATCTTGTTAGCTCCCATAGGGCATAACTGAGATGGGTGTGACTAATTGTACATACCTCTGTTACTATTGAAGGTAACTTAAAATGCTTATATTTATCTTCCTGGATTGTAGATAATGATCATCTTCACTAATTGGGTACCTCATACCCTTCTTCATCTTGCTTCTTTTACTTGTTGAAATTTGTATTTATCTTCTGAATCTCTCATTGCCTTTCACCACAAGGGTGGATATATATTCTTGCCTTAAGGCTCCTTATCAAGAAGCTTACACCTTTCAGTACGCACATGATCTGCTAAAGACCTCAGATTTACTCATCGTAAGCATCATACAAAAATCGAATTCCTCTAACTCAGCTCTTCTACAACTATATCTCTTACCAACCGTCTTTTCGGATGTAGGTATCGTCTTATTACGAATAAAATAGAATTTAGGAGTCTGAATTCTTACAAGTGAGCTCTACCACACGATCTAGAGTAAGAAGAATGAGTGACAGTCCTAAATGCCCTGTAACCTCCTGCTTATAAGTGTGGTGCACAACACACCCATAAACAAGACTCTACTAGACACGACTTGTAGACTCCCTAGGACAGAACTGCTCTGATACCACTTTTGTCATGCCCCGAACCTGGGGGGTAATACCGAAACCCGGTGCCTCACCTATTCTTGCGTACTAACTTGCGACTGAGGGACTCTGAACATATAATGTCATACTTTGTCCATGGGCCACATTACAAGACAATTTGTGAATGCTGACTAAACATCAATATCAAGCTGGGCCAACAAGGCCGTCATAACTACTACAATTCGCAAACCAACAAAATATACATACAAGGCTTACATTCCCAACAAACTGCACTAACTTACAAGATATATCTACAAGCCTCTACTGATGGATGTACTGTGATCAGAACAGAGCCCCGACCTATCCATAATATATATATACATATATACACAAGATGTATATAAAACTTAGACCCGGCAACTCCGAAGGATGTGGAGGTTACCGATCAATTTGAACTCGGACAACACCTACTGAGGAGGTCTACCCGTCTATCTGTCTGAACCTGCACGCATGAAATGCAGCGTCCCCTAAAAAAGGGATGTTAGTACTAAATAATGTACTGAGTATGTAAGGCAACAGAATAAATGAAAGCTGAAACTGAAATGATAATATAATAACTGAAAGTAACTGGGAGTCAAAGATAATATGAAGATATGCTTACCTGCTGATATTGACTCAAATCTCTCAATATAGTAAGTAAAATAGTTGTACGGCCTTATAAGGCTTGGTATATATATAACTACTTTGACGTAGTAGGATCGCTCATAGGCGCTCAGACATACGAGGCTCTGTATATCGGTCATTCTAGGCTCGCTCATAGACGCTCGGCCACAGTAGGCTCGGTATATAACTTACCATCTGATCATAGGTTGCCCAATAGGGATATATATATATATATATATATATATATATATATATATATATATATATATATATAGAGAGAGAGAGAGAGAGAGAGAGAGAGACTCTTCTCTCTTGACTGGAAGAAGACAATACTCAATTGAATATAAAGTCCCGATAAGGGAGACTACTGTGATTTATGAAACTTGGATAATGTACATAAGTTCGAGAGTGTGAACTTCTCTTTATGCCTCGTTATCAAACACATGTAATTACGAGATCATGCCAAAATGAAGGAAGTGCATAGCCTTAACATACCTAGAGTATGAAAAAATTCGTATGATATTCTTGAGAAGATTGCATCGTACTCCCTTATAATACAAAAATCCCGTTGCTACTATAATATGGAGTCTCGTATGAATTTACAAATCCCCTCCTTTCGTTCTTGGCTTTTCCTTTCTATATAACTCCCTAATCAAATGAATTGTTAATTGAAGATAAGTGTAGGAATGACTAGTATAACTCCCTTTCTACGTGTTTGCAGCGAATAGATAAGGATATTATTCATGTGTCCTCTTAGTTCAATGGTCTAAAGGCAAAAGTCACTTAGATTGAAGAGGGGGCTGCCACATAATGAAATTTATCTTTATCCAATATATCCCTAATTAATTAAGTGATATCCCATTACCCAATAATTAACTAATTACCCACATAATTAAAAATTATCTAAACTTACTTAAAATACTACTCACTTTTAACATACCTAGTACACCTTACTATCATGGCCATGTGGTACCTTGTATGTTACTAGTCCATAAATACCGGGTATTTTAACTCAGACCGTATTTTATCCCAAAATACCAAACTTCGACGAAATTCATTTTATTCGATTTGCTTACCCTATCACCTTCATGAATTTACTCATCACTTTTTTGAAATAGCATAATCCTTATAATCTCAAAATAATCTCAGTCCCGAACTTACGTTGATTAACTTGCGACGAAACTTTAACGTACGAAAATTCGGGATGTAATATCTCATTTACGAGCTTCCACCAATTTACTTATGGCGTACTTCCATGTATGAAAACATGGGGTGTAACACAAGGTATTCTTCTCGAGCATCGACGAGGACAAAGATCGAGGCTGGATGGGTAGATTCATTCGAGTTGGGACCTCCGATCTCATCCCGGTGGCGAAGATGCCATTTCTTGAGAAATGGAACACGAAACATAAGTATTACTTTAGAACTCAATTCTACGCTATTTAGCCTTAAAATCTCATTTATACCCTCCTCAATTTGCGTGCACAGTCCGGGCGTATTTCCGGAAAGCTTTTATGTTGAAAATTGATGAAATAATAAATTTTGGCCTTAAAAGTTAATTTAGTTGACTTTGGTCAGAATCGAATTCCGAGGTTCCTAGCTCGGGATATGAATTTTTGTTGAAAATTGAAAGACTGAAAATCTAATGATTTTAAGAAATTCGTTAACGTTTGATTCTGTTGGTATCAGGTCTGTATTTTGGTTTCGGATCCCTGTACAGGTCCATTATGATATTTATAACTTATCTGTAAAATTTGGTGAGGAACGAACTGATTTGACATGATTCGGACGTCCGGTTGTGAAAATAGGAATTTCAAAGTGTTCTTGGGAATTTCATGTGATTTGGTGTTAAATTCGTAGTTTTAGGTGTTATTTTGGCAATTTGATCGCACGAACAAGTTCATATGATTTTTTAGACTAGTGTGCATGTTTGGTTTGGAGACCGGTAGGCTCGGGTGAGTTTCAGATAGGCTACTGAGTGATTTGAAACTTATGAAAATTTCTGGTGTGCTTCAGGTCTGCAGGTCTCACAATTGTGAGGTATGGCTCGCCGATGCGAGCCTCGCATTTGCGAAGAAGAATCGTATTTGCGAGCATGGGCTGGGACTGAGTAGTCTCTCATTTGCGAGGTTAGGGTCGCATTTGCGGAAGTTTGATGTTCGCAGTTGCAAAAAAAATACTCACATTTGCGAAGGCTGCAGAAATGCAACAGGTTCGCATTTCGATACTTGTCTCGCATTTGCGAGCTTCGCAATTGCGAAACCCTGGTCGCAAATGCGACATGTGCATCTGGTAAATCTTGACTTGCACGGTATTTTTCTCATTTTTCAAAATATCCAAACATAAAAAAACCCTCTAGGCGATTTCCAAAGACTACTTCTTCCCCAAACCATAGGTAAGTGATTCTTAACTCGTTTGTTTCAATTTTTCACTTCATTTTACAAGATTTCAACCTAAAATCTATGAATTTCATGGTACAAATTGGGGGTATGAGTATAGGGACTTTTGGGAAAATGGAAATTTGACCTAAATCTGGGGTCGGATTTTGAAACTAGTTACACATTCGAGCTCAGGGGGTGAACGGGTGAATGTGTTTTGGTCCGAACCTCGAGTTTTGACCAAGCGGGCCCGGGGTCAATTTTTGACTTTTCAGGAAAAAATTTGGAAAACCTATAATTATGTATTGGAATTGATTTCTTTAGTAATAATTAATGTTATTAAGTTAATTATGACTAGATACGAGTGGTTTGACGGTGGAATCTAGAGGAAAGGCAGTGGTTGAGCTTTGAATTTGGCCCTTGGACCGAGGTAAGTGTCGTGTCTAACTTTGGCTTGAGGGATTAGGTATTATTCGACTATTTGCTACATGTTTGGTTGTTAAGTACAATGTATAGGTAAGGTGACGAGCACCTATGTGTTGTCATCGAGTCATAACATGCGAGTGAGTATCATTCTTGTAATTGTTTTACTCTTAAATCGTATTGTTTATGCTTAGCTTAGCCATTTGTTACGTTGAACAAGTTTTATCATGTTTTACTGAAATTTGGTATTTGATGAGTATTGGATCGAAGTTGAGATTGGTATTGTGGCATTAAATGTTGAAGTAAGAATGATTTTGATGTTTCTATCTCTCCGTTGTTGTCATTCCTTGATTTGGTGAGGAAGAGTGTAAAGCACGAAGGGTGATGTCGTGCCATGTTTTGTGAGTGATAACGCACGAAGGGTGATGTCGTGTTATATCATGAGATAGTTAATGCACGAAGGGTGATGCCGTGTAGTTCTATTATTTCATATGGTGAGGTTGAGAGTAAAAGCACGAAGGGTGATGTCGTGCAGTTTCCTTACTGATTTTACTTGTTTTATATGTTTAAGGCATTTTGATTGATCCGGTTTTATCACGGCTTCTGATTTCTTACATTGTGAACCCCTCAGCATGTCCCCTTCCTAATATGTCCTGTCTTATTTCTTTTATTACTGTCATTGCTATTTATGATTATATTGCACAAGTTGTTTGTGGGTGTTTTGTCCTAGCCTCGTCACTACTTTGCCGAGGTTAGGCTCAGCACTTACCAATACATGGGGTCGGTTGTACTGATACTGCACTCTGCACTTCCTGTGCAGATTCAGGTGTCAGCCCGAGCTGATTCTGATATTTGTTGCTGACTTCACTAAACAGAAGACCCAAGGTAGATCTGCCGATGTCCGCAGACCCTGGAGTCCCCTTCTACCTGCTTCAGTTTACTAATCTTTCACTCATAAACAGTTGTATCTTTTCTTCAGCCAAATATTTGTAGATAAATCATAGAAGTCTGTGAGTTGTGACACCAGATCATGGGTAGTTGTGTATAGATATTCGATTTTGTTAAGAATTTTCGCTTTCATATTCAGAGGTTAAACGAGCATCCTACACCCAAAAGGTGCCCCACATAGGAAACCCCCCAGTAACTAAGGTAAACAACGTAGAAAAAGTTTGTTATGTGTTAATTGTTGTTGATCGTTATGGGTTATAAGGTTTTGTTTCTTATCGATCTCTAATGTTAGCTAGCCTAGCAAGTGAATGTTAGGCGCCATCACGGTCCTGACGGTGGGGATTCTGGGTCGTGACAAGGTGGTATCAGAGCACTAAGTTGCCTAGGTCTCACAATTCACGGACAAGCTTAGTAAAGTCTGGTGGATCGGTACGGAGACGTCTGTACTTATCTCCCACAGGCTATAAAGACAGGAACAAGTCTCGCTTTTATTCAACTCTGTCGTGCGATTTTTTTCTTCTCAATACTGATTGAACTTTCCTATTCTTATTCTCTCATAGATGGCAAGGACGCATACCGCTTCTTCAGCCGGTGATGGGTCAACTATGTCTATTGAGGCTTTATGGAGATTGGATAGGTTTACCAAGATCTTTGCAGTTCATTCTAGTGGTGCTACTTCAGGGGATCCCCAGGAGTATCTTGATATTTGTCATGAGGTTTTTCGGAACATGTGTATATTGGAGATCAATGGGTCGACTTTGCTGCTTTTCATATGACTAGTTCCGCCAAGAAATGGTGGAGGAATTAGTTGTTGACCAGACCAGCTGGGTCGCCTGTTCTTACTTGGAACCAGTTCACACATCTCTTCTTAGAGAAGTTTCTGCCTATCACCTTGAGAGAGGAGCGCCCCTGTCAGTTCGAGCGTCTCCAGCAAGGCAGTATGACTGTTACTCAATATAAGACTCATTTTGTGGATTTGGCCCGTCACGTTATTCTTTTGCTTCCCACAGAGAGAGAGAGAGAGAGGGTGAAGAGGTTTATTGAAAGTCTTGTTCAGCCTATTAGATTGTAGATGGCTAAGGAGACTAGGACTGAGATTTCTTTCCAGGACGTGGCTAATGTCGCCAGACGAGTTGAGATGGTTCTTGGATAGGGAGGTTAGGGGTCGGACAAGAGACCTCGTCATTCCCGTGGGTTCAACGGTGCCTCATCCGGAGGCGGGGGTACTTATGGTAGAGGCCATCCTCCCAGGCCATTTCATTCAGCACTCCAGGTATCCCACGGTGCCCCAGGTGGTCGTGGCCCTTATATGCCTTATTCTAATCAGCCAGCTTATAGTGCACCACTAGCTCCTATCAGTGCACCTCCCCTTCAGAGTTTTCAGGGTGGTAATTCAGGTCAACATGGTTAGTTTCCCGGCCCGCAGTCACAACAGCCGATGTCTTGTTATACTTGTGGTGATCCGAGGCACATTGCTCGGTTTTGCCCTCGTGCGTCTAGCAGTTCACAGCACTAGAGTTCTCGTGCCACGGTTCTGGCACCAGTAGCTGCACCTCCTACTCAGCCAGCCAGAGACAGGGGTCAGGCAATTAGAGGTAGGGTCCAGATTGTTAGAGGTGGAGGTTAGGCCGTTAGAGGGTTGACGACCGCCAGCTAGAGGTCGTCCCAGAGATATGGTTCAGAGTGGTGGGGACCCAACCCCGATGTTATACTTTCCAGCCAGACTTGAGGCTTAGTCGTCCGATGTTTTTATTACAAGTATTGTTTCAGTTTTCAGTAGAGATGCTTCAGTCTATTTGATCTCGGGTCTACTTACTCCTATGTGTAACCTTATTTTTCTTAGTATTTGGTTGTGCCTCGTGCTTCTTTGAGTGCCCCGTACATGTTTCCACACTTGTGGGGGATGCTATTGTTGTAGATCGTGTATATCGTTCATGTATGGTCACTATTGGGAGTCTTGAGACCAGTGTAGACCTTTTGCTCTTAGATATGGTGGATTTCGATGTTATATTGGGTATGGATTGGTTGTCACCTTATCACGCTATTTTGGACTGTCACGCCAAGACAGTGACACTAGCCTTGCCGGGGTTGCCTCGATTAGAGTGGAGATGGACTCCTGGCCATTCTACCAGTAAGGTTATTTCTTATATAAAGGCTCGGCGTATGGTCGACAAAGGGTGTTTGGCCTATTTGGATTATGTTCGTGATTCTAGTGCTGAGGTCCCTTTAATGGATTTTGTTTATGTTGTTCATGAGTTTCCAGAGGTATTTCCTGCAGACCTGTCGGGGATGCCACCAGACAGGGATATTGACTTTGGTATTGATTTGGCTCCGGGCACTCAGCTCATTTCCATTATGCCATACCAGATGGCCCCACTAGAGTTGAAAGAATTGAAGGAATAGTTGCAGGATTTTCTTGATAAGGGCTTACCCTGGGGTGCATCGGTTTTGTTTGTGAAGAAGAAGGATGGTTCTATGAGGATTTGTATAGATTATCGGCAATTGAACAAATTCACTATCAAGAACAAGTATATGTTGCGAGGATTGATGATTTATTTGATCAGCTTCAGGGTGCCAAGGTGTTTTCGAAGATTGATTTGGGATCTGGCAACCATCAGTTGAGAACTAGGGCATCTGATGTCCCTAAGATAGCTTTTCGAATGCGGTATAGGCACTATGAGTTTCTAGTGATGCCCTTTCGTTTGACCAATGCCCCAACAACATTTATGGACTTGATAAGACAAATGTTCAAGCCTTATTTGGATTCTTTTGTGATTATGTTTATTGATGACATCTTGATATACTCCCGCAGTCGGGAAGAGCATGAGCAGCACCTCAGGATAGTGCTCCAGACTCTAAGGGACAGTCAGTTGTATGCTAAACTTTCGAAGTGCGAGTTTTGGTTGGATTCAGTCACTTTCTTGGGTCACATTGTATCATCAGAGGGCATTCAGGTAGATCCTAAGAAGATTGAGGTAATCAATAACTTGCCTAGATCCACTTCAGCCGCAGAGATCAGGAGCTTCTTGGGTTTGGCGGGTTATTACCACCGATTTGTAGAGGGATTTTCATCTATAGCAGCCCCGTTGACCAAGAAGGGTGCCCCGTTCAAGTGGTTGGGCGAGTGTGAGGCGAGCTTTCAGAAGCTCAAGACAGCTTTGACTACATCACCGGTGTTTGTGTTGCCATCAGGTTCTGAATCTTACACAGTATATTATGAGGCCTCCCGTGTTGGGCTCAGAGCATTATTGATTCAGGAGGGCAGGGTGATTGCATATGTGTCTCAGCAGTTGAAGGTTCATGAGAAGAATTACCATGTCCATAATTTAGAGTTGGCAGCCATTGTTCATGCACTGAAGATTTGGAGGCACTATCTTTATGGGGTTTCGTGTGAGGTTTTCATGGATCATTGCATTCGCAGCATTCAGTATTTATTCAAGAAAAATTATCTCAATTTGAGGCAGATGAGGTGGTTGGAGCTATTGAAAGACTATGATATCACCATCTTGTATCATCTTGTGAAGGCCAATATGGTAGCCGGCGCATTGAGTAGGAAGGCAGTGAGTATGGGCAGCCTTGCGTTCATTCCAGTCGGTGAGAGGTCGCTAGCTTCAGATGTTCAAACTTTGGCCAACCAGTTTGTGAGGTTGGATATTTCAGATCCCAGTCGTGTTCTAGATTGAACAGTCGCTCGATCTTTCTTATTTGAGCATATCAGAGACTGATAGTATGATGACCCTCATTTGATGGTCCTTAGGGACACAGTGCGGCATGGTGGTGCCAAGCAGGTTGCGGTTGGAGATGACAAAGTTTTGAGGATGCAGGGTCGTGTGTGTGTGCCTAATGTTGATGGGATTTGTGAGTTGATCCTTGAGGAGGCCTTCTGTATTCTATTCACCCGGGCACCACCAAGATGTACCAGGACCTACAACATCATTATTGGCGGAGGAGGATGAAGAAGGATATAGTTGCTTATGTAGCTCGGTGCCTAAATTGTAATCAGGTGAAGTATGAGCATCAGAGACCTGGTGGTTTGCTTCAGCAGATAGAGATTCCTGAGTGGAAGTGGGAGCGTATCACTATGGACTTTGTTTTTAGACTCCCACGGACTCAGAGGAAGTTCGACGCCGTTGGGTCATTGTGGATAGGCTGACTAAGTCAGCACACTTCATTTATGTGGCAGTTACCTATTCTTGGAGCGATTGGCAGAGATTTATATTCGGAAGATCGTTCGCCTTCACGGTGTGCTAGTGTCTATCATTTCATATCGAGGTACGCAGTTTTACCTCGCATTTCTGGAGTGCAGTACAACGTGAGTTGGGTACGCGGGTTGAGATGAGCACAACATTTCATCCTCAGATGGACATGCAGTCCGAGCATACTATTCAGATCTTGGAGGATATGCTCCACGCTTGTGTTATAGACTTCGGAGGATCGTGGGATCAGTTCTTGCCCCTTGCAGATTCGCCTACAACAACAGCTACCAGTCGAGCATTCAGATGGCTCCCTATGAGTCATTACATGGTAGATGGTGCAGGTCGCCATTTGGGTGGATAGAGCTGGGGGAGGCTCGGTTGTTGGGTACATATTTAGTACATGAGGGCTTGGACAAGGTCTAGATTATACAAGATCGACTTCACACAGCTCAGTCCAGGCAAAAGAGTTATGCCGATCGTAGAGTTTGGGATATGACATTAATGGTCAGGGAGAAGGTGTTGCTTCGGGTGTCACCCATGAAGGTTGTCATGAGGTTTGGAAAGAAGGGCAAGTTGAGCCCTGTGTATATCGAGCCTTTTGAGATTCTTGATAGAGTGGGAGAGGTGGCTTATAGACTTGCATTACCTCCGGGTTTATCAGCAGTTCATCTAGTGTTCCATGTATCCATGCTCCGGAAGTATCATGGTGACCCATCCCACGTGTTAGATTTCATGTCTTAACTCAGGATATGTGTTTTTGTTGAAAATTGATAGACTAAAATTTAATGATTTTAAGAAATTGGTTAATGTTTGATTATGTTGGTATCAGGTCCGTATTTTGGTTTCGGAACCCGGTAAAAGTCCGTTATGATATTTATACCTTATCTGTGAAATTTGGTAAGGAACGAAACTGATTTGACGTGATTCAGATTTTCGATTGTAAAAATAGGAATTTCAAAGTGTTCTTGGGAATTTCATGTGATTTGGTGCTAAATTCATAGTTCTGGCGATTCGATTGCACGAGCAAGTTCGTATGATGGTTTTAGACTTGTGTGCATGTTTAGTTTGGAGTCCCGAGGGCTCGGGTGAGTTTCGGATAGGCTACAGAGTGATTTGAAACTTAGGAAAATTTCTGGTGTGCTTCAGGTCTGCAGGTCTCGCATTTTCAAGGTATGGCTCGCAAATACGAGCCTTGCATTTGCGAAGAAGCATAGCATTTGCGAGCATGGACTGAGACTGAGTAGTCTCTCATTTGCGAGGTTAGGGTCCCATTTGCGAAAGTTTCATGTTCACAATTGCGAACAAATTACTCGCATTTGCGAAGGCTGCAGAAATGCGACAGTTTCGCATGTGCAGCTGGTAAATCTTGACTTAGACGGGATTTTTCTCATTTTTCAAAACTTCCAAACACAAGAAACCCTCTAGGCTATTTCCAAAGACTATTTCTTCCCAAACCATAGGCAAGTGATTCTTAACTCGTTTCTTTCAATTTTTCACTTCATTTTACAAGATTTCAACCTAAAATCTAGGAATTTCATGGTAGAAATTGGGGGTCTGGGTAAAATGAGAGATTTTTGGGAAATTGGAAATTTGACCTCAATTTGGGGTCGGATTTCGAAACTAGTTACATGTTCGAAACTAGTTATATATTTGGCGATTTGATCGCACGAGCAAGTTTGTACGATGGTTTTAGAATTGTGTGCATGTTTGGTTTGGAGCCTTGAGGGCTCGGGTGAGTTTCGGATAGGTTACGGAGTGATTTGAAACTTAGGAAAATTTCTGGTGTGCTTCAGGTCTGCAGGTCTTGCAGTTGCGAGGTATAGCTCGCAAATGCGAGCCTCGCATTTGCGAAGAAACATCGCATTTGAGAGCATGGGTTGGGACTGATTAGTCTCTCATTTGCGAGGTTAGGGTCGCATTTGCGGAAGTTTGATGTTCGCAATTGCGAACAAATTACTCACATTTGTGAAGTCTGCAGAAATGCGACAGGTTCACATTTGTGATACTTGTCTCGCATTTGAGAGCTTCGAAATTGCAAAGCTCTGGTCGCAAATGCGACATCCAGCTAGTAAATCTTGACTTAGACGGGATTTTTCTCATTTTTCAAAACTTCCAAACACAAAAACCTCTCTAGGCGATTTCCAAAGACTATTTCTTCCCCAAACCATAGGCAAGTGATTCTTAACTCGTTTCTTTCAATTTTTCACTTCATTTTACAAGATTTCAACCTAAAATCTAGGAATTTCATGGTAGAAATTGGGGGTCTGGGTAGAATTAGAGATTTTTGGGAAATTGGAAATTTGACCTCAATTTGGGGTCGAATTTCGAAACTAGTTACATATTCGAAACTACTTACATATTTGGCGATTTGATCGCAGTAGTAAGTTCGTATGATGGTTTTAGATTTGTGTGCACGTTTGGTTTGGAGCCCCGAGGGCTCGGGTGAGTTTCGGATAGGCTACGGAGTGATTTGAAACTTAGGAAAATTTCTGGTGTGCTTCAGGTCTGCAGGTCTCGCAGTTGCGAGGTATGACTTAGGTCTCGCAGTTGCGAGGTATGGCTCGCAAATGCGAGCCTCGCAGTTGCAAAGAAGCATCACATTTGCGAGCATGGGCTGGGACTGAGTAGCCTCTCATTTGCGAGGTTAGGGTCGCATTTGCGGAAGTTTGATGTTCGCAATTGCGAACAAATTACTCGCATTTGCAAAGGCTATAGAAATGCGACAGGTTCGCATTTGCGATACTTGTCTCGCATTTGAGAACTTCGCAATTGCGAAGCTCTGGTCGCCAATGCGACATGTGCAGCTGGTAAATCTTGACTTAGACGGAATTTTTCTCATTTTTCAAAACTTCCAAACACAAGAAACCCTCTAGGCGATTTCCAAAGACTACTTCTTCCCCAAACCATAGGCAAGTGATTCTTAACTAGTTTCTTTCAATTTTTCACTTCATTTAAACAGATTTCAACCTAAAATCTAGGAATTTCATGGTAGAAATTGGGGGTCTGGGTAGAATTAGAGATTTTTGGGAAATTGGAAATTTGACCTCAATTTGGGGTCGAATTTCGAAACTAGTTACATATTTGGGGATTTGATCACACGAGAAAGTTCGTATCATGGTTTAGACTTGTGTGCATGTTTGGTTTGGAGCCACGAGGGCTCAGGTGAGTTTCGCATAGGCTACAAAGTGACTTGAAACTTAGGAAAATTTCTGGTGTGCTTCAGGTCTGCAGGTCTCGCAGTTGCGAGGTATGGCTCGCAAATATGAGCCTCGCATTTGCGAAGAAGCATCGCATTTGCGAGCATGGGATGGGATTGAGTAGTCTCTGATTTGCGAGGTTAGGGTCGCATTTGCGGAAGTTTGATGTTCGCAATTGCGAACAAATTACTTGCATTTGTGAAGGCTGCAGAAATGCGACAGGTTCGCATTTGCGATACTTGTCTCGCATTTGCGAGCTTTACAATTGCGAAGCTCTGGTCGCAAATGCGACATGTGCAGCTGGTAAATCTTGACTTAGACGGGATTTTTGTCATTTTTCAAAACTTCCAAACACAAGAAACTCTCTAGGCGATTTCCAAAGACTACTTCTTTCCCAAACCATAGGCAAGTGATTATTAACTCATTTCTTTCAATTTTTCACTTCATTTTACACGATTTCAACCTAAAATCTAGGAATTTCATGGTAGAAATATGGGGTCTGGGTAGAATTAGAGATTTTTTGGGAAATAGGAAATTTGACCTCAATTTGGGGTCAGATTTCGAAAATAATTACATATTTGAAATTATTTACATATTTGGCAATTCGATTGCACGAGCAAGTTCGTATGATGGTTTTAGACTTGTGTGCATGTTTGGTTTGGAGTCCCGAGGGCTCGGGTGAGTTTCGGATAGGCTACGGAGTGATTTGAAACTTAGGAAAATTTCTGGTGTGCTTCAGGTTTGCAGGTCTCGCAGTTGCGAGGTATGGCTCACAAATGCGAGCCTCGCAGTTGCGAAGAAGCATCACATTTGCGAGCATGGGCTGGCACTGATTAGTCTCTCATTTGCGAGGTTAGGTCGCATTTGCGGAAGTTTGATGTTCGCAATTGCGAACAATTACTCGCATTTGCGAAGGCTGCAGAAATGCGACAGGTTCGCATTTGCGATACTTGTCTCGCATTTGAGAGCTTCGCAATTGCGAAGCTCTCGTCTCCAATGCGACATGTGCAGCTGGTAAATCTTGACTTAGACGATATTTTTCTCATTTTTCAAAACTTCCAAACACAAGAAACTCTCTAGGCGATTTCCAAAGACTATTTCTTCCCCAAACCATAGGCAAGTGATTCTTAACTCGTTTCTTTCATTTTTTCACTTCATTTTACAAGATTTCAACCTAAAATATAGGAATTTCATGGTAGAAATTGGGGGTCTAGGTAGAATTAGAGAGTTTTGGGAAATCTGAAATTTGACCTCAATTTGGGGTCGCATTTCGAAACTAGTTACATATTCGAAACTACTTACATATTTGACGATTTGATCGAAGTAGCAAGTTCGTATGGTGGTTTTATATTTGTGTGCATGTTTGGTTTGGATCCCCAAGGGCTCGGGTGAGTTTCGGATATGCTACGAAGTGATTTGAAACTTAGGAAAATTTCTGGTGTGCTTCAGATCTGCAGGTCTCGCAGTTGCGAGGTATGGCTCGCAAATGCGAGCCTCGCAGTTGCAAAGAAGCATCAC